>CABFOV010003637.1:48940-62966 GCA_902141375.1 Timema poppense
TTTTTTTTTTTTTTTTTTTTTGCATTTTGTGCAGATTTTTAGTTTCAAACTATTACACCTTTGGAGTGACAGGGATAACATCCACCTATAATTTATAGTCATGAAGATGATGTTTGTACGTTGAAACATGTAGTCAAGTCAACCTGCCTTTTGGCGTTCAAGGCTTAAGGAGTGGAACTAAATATCAGCTAAGGAACGTTTATATAGTCAACAACTTTTTATTTAACATTTATTTCACTATTTTATAATTCGCTTTTTCTTCCAAGTTCTACTCTTATAATTAAATATTCTAACCTCTATTAAATTAATTTTACGCATAATATTCCCTGTTCACTTTCATTATTACAGTTTAACTCTTCTTATGTCAACAGTTTATTTATCAACAGTATTACCTTAAACTGTTAATTATTTTTTATTCATTAATATACTTAATATATCTTTCTTTGTATGATGTTTTAATCTTTTAACCTGTAACCTTATAGTATGTGATTTTTCATGTGTATTTATTCTTGTCTTAATTTTAATATGTTTCCTCTATTTTACCCCATTTAATTGTTTCTTATTTTCTACTCTATTTACACTCTTTAATAGGATTGTTATAAGTTTTTATTATTACTAGTCTTACTATTATTCTGTCGGTCAGTCCATCTTCTCTTCTATATTGATGTAACCATATATTATATTCTGACTCTTTATTCTATATTTTTAATTTTTTAAAGGTTCTTTTCTTAAACACTCAATACGTTTTAAAAAATTATTTCCATGGTGTATTTTTAACTTTTACCTCTTATATCATCTTATTATCTTTTCATGTTTTAATTAGGCGTTCCTTTGAATAAATATTATTATAGTTCTCCTTACTAAATTAGTATGAATATAGCTAATATTATTAAATATGTAGTTATCATCCATGTCGTTTACAGTCTGCCAAGAATACACTTATATTTAAGAGTTGGCTATTAGCTTGTATATTGGTTACAGAAACTATATCATATTGAAATTTCGATAAATATAATGAATAAGGTATCTTAAAACTTGATTACATTTGTTTGAATGACAAACTTTGTGTAGTTACCATACGTTCAAAAGATCACTTAGGCTATAGACTTGTAGACAGTATTATTATATTACTTTTATTTTAAGTTGGCTCATACCTTGTATATTGCTTTCAGAGATATTATGTTGAAAGTTCGATAACTATAACCAAACAAGTTAGCTAAAAACTGCATTACATTTGTTTAAATGGCGTACGTCGTGTAGAAGTCTTACGTTCAAACGATATTTAGGTTATAGGCTTGTAAGATGTATGGTATCTACTAAACCCTGATTTTAGTAAGGATCCCAATTTGTAAAGCTTTATTTCGTACCAGAACATAATCATATATTAGTATATTTGTTGGATAAATGGCCATTTAGAACGGATATATAATTTCTCTTCTTGAAGAACTTTTATCCTACCTAAACACTAATATAAGGTAGGATTCTGGTACGAGATAAAACCTTACAAATGAGATTCCTTCAAAAATCATCCTATATATTAGCCTATATCAACTTATTTACAGAAAAACTCACCAGTTTCAAACCTTGTTATGGTTTTCAAAGCTTTACTAATACATTTATTTCATTGAACTATCACATATCGATGTATCTATAATGTCTAATCAAATTAATGAACGCTCTCAAAATGCCACATTGACTTGAATGGGTGCAAGAAGGAAATAGATACCCAACAGTATTTTTCTCTCTTACACAATTGTATGCTAACGACAGCATGAAAATTTCAGTCACAGATATCCATTCCTTTTATATTATAGTAATCAATAATCTAGCTAGCTAACCATCCGTGCACATTTAATGATTATCAACTTTACTAGTATATAATTATACATTTTGATTGTATCTATTATTCAAATGTAATTGTACCTGAACTCTTCACCTAGGTTTATTTTCGTGTCCAAGTTGTCAGTTTTCAACAATTTAAAAAAAAAAAATACTATCTAATCTCAGATTAGTGACCATAATATTGCATATCATAACCATGTTTTTCTAATATACCTGTACTTTCTACTTACAAATAGCAATACTTAATTAAACTAGAAGTATAATCATTATGATCGCTAAAAATATGAAATTATTAGTAATCAATAAGAAGTAATTGGAAGGCGTAAATACATTAATTTCACTTTATTAAATGTGCTTAGAGTCAATAAAATAGGAACTGTTATAATGTGGGCTTATACCAGAGTTTAAGATATACGTTTTTTACACACCTTTTTGCTTTCTCCTCGCATCCGTTTAATAAAAAATTATCTATTATTATCTTTGCTAAACATCCGTCCTATGATTATTTTAGGGTAGTTGCTGTTTTACTTAACTTATAGCTCCCACTAAAGGCAAAAATGGCAATACTGTAACAAACAAGATGGTGTCCTATTCACGAACAGGTGAGTGAAATGTCACATGCTAATTAAACCTTATTTTCTGTTTTTGGTTTATTCATAAATATATTTCATTTTTGTTAAAAATTATTTATTACACCTGCGATAGTATAAATGTTCTAGATTGGAGTCCATTATTAGTAGCTGAATAAATATGTTTTATAGATTATCTCAAAATCGTGATCATATCAATATACCCAACGCTATTAAATAGGGTTTTATAGTTAAATCTTTCTGTACTTTCAAACTCTCTCGTCAAACTATATTTGGTAAGTATTGTCTGTCCAAAAGCATCTGAATTCGTTCACTGTTATTATGTAACCTTGAATGTAGCCTATGTTTGTGAAAGACACTGCTTTGATTAGTCAATTTAGTTCATTTTATTTATACTCTTTAGACATTTTAAACCAGTGCAAGTGTTTGTACATAGTGAAGCAATGAATATCTCCATTGATGTATAAACATTATCATTTTATTCATTCAACACATTTGAACATAACACTAAAAATGTAGATTATTTATAATAAAAAGAAAAATAGGCCCATATGACATTTACCCACTAAAATTAAGTTCAATAATTCGAGTGTCGAGTGACTCAGGTTTCTCTTCTTATATTAATACTTTGTTACCAGTATCATTCTCTATTGCTAATATAAAAAAATTTACCAAGTCCCTTTGGATAGAAGAAAGAATTTTTTTTTAATCTATAATAAATACCTTTAACATCTTCAATCTAAACCAAAGTATAAAATTATACTTTAAACCTCAAATCCATGCTGTATGATTTGTCTCAATACAGTCCATGAAAAGTGTGTGCTACAGTAGATACAATGCTTTTGACAACTACAGGAATCAGAAGTTTAAATAATTCAGATAATATGACACAAGTTTAGTAAATATTTATTTTTTATTTAATTTCCATAGTTAGTTAATTAATAAATAAAGGAAAGTAGAATTTTAAGGAACATGAGAAGAAGTAAGTATTTTGGCTGTTTTTATATATATTTTTTTCTGTCAAAAGAAATAAAAAAAATTCCAGCAGACACACATTTTAACTTACTTCACATGGTGATCTTAACAGTAATTATTGAATATATGTCAAGAGTGTTCTGAAATTTAACGGCAACTTTTTCTCTAGTTTCTCATCTAATGCCGCTATGCTCATGGCAGATATTCACTGACTGTTGATATCACCATGTGTAGAAAATTAAGCTCTTTGTTTTTATTGGGACAGTTTTTGTATGCACAAAAAAATTTTGCTATTAAAACTGCAAAAACACTGCCCTTAACTCATGTTTCCTACACTACCACCTTTAAGATTTTAATTAATACTGTGCAGGCCCAAACAATGGTGTGAGACTAAGTATTGCAGTTTATTTAGAGCTACGATAAATATAAGAGAAGTAGATTAAGAAGGTAGCTATATAAGTATCCTAAAATAGTGAACTACTCATTAATGAGCCATTAGATCCTGAGTGCTTAGAGAGAACATTTCAAGTGTATGTAAACAATTAACCTATTAGAATTATGTAACTATTAATTGCCCTAGAAGCAAGTGGTCATCAACTTTTTTGATATGATGGGGTTTATGGGTTTAAAAAATGTTGGTGGGCTGGTTTGAAAAAGAAAAAAAATCAAGAATACAATCTTAACTTATTTCTCATAAAGTAGCCTAATCAATTATTAGTATATTTTTAAAACACAAATTGTCTGTTTGCTTTTTAATCTTATGTGGGCCAGATAAAATCATTTGGCGAGCCGGATGTGGCCTGCAAGCCTAAGGTTGCCCTAAGACATTTTAATGATGGGGTGTCCAGCGACCTAGAAAACAGGGAAAAGTCAAGGAATTTTCTTGGTCATAGAAAAGTCACGGAACTTCATCAAACTTCTGGAATTTTCATGTGTTCATAAATAAAATAGGTTACCTAACTTCTATGTGCTCTTGTCAAACTAACATTTTTCTCCAGTTAATACACAGTGTTAGGGGCCATACATTTATTACATAATCCAAAATCCTATTTATTTTAAACTTGCAAGATCCAATGTGAAAATAACTAGCCTAGTATATTAAAAAACCCAGCCCATAAGAAAATGACATAAGGAAACGGTGCTTTTTCATAGTTGAAACTGGAAGCGTTGTTTTATAGTTGAAACTAGAAGCATTGCCAAAGCATTATGAAGCGGGATATGGGGGGAGCGGGGTCACATCTCTTTCAACACACCTTTTCATTGTTGACCATACTAATTTCACTTCTCAAAGAAAAGTGGTTTGTGTGTCATTTCTCCCTTCTTCTATTGTGTGTCTTTAGCCATCATGGTTATACACATGCACGTGGATTTGATTACATTTTAGAAAGAATAAACTAAAACTAATCATATGCCCAACAATAATTTTATATTGTACTTGGGTAAAGTGATCCTTTAATGTCTCAATATGATCCTAGTGAAGTCTAACTTAGGCTTTATCACATTATCCATTAGGGTATCGCTTTAGGCTAAGATCTTTTAACATCTTCATAGTGACATAATTTAATAATGTATAGGCCTATGTGTCTAAAAAATATTACATTAATGTATGATCTTAAAAAAATAATGTTTGTAATATATACTGACTGGAAAAGTTTAAGATTTGCCCTGGAAAACCTGGAAAAGTCAAGGAATTTTAAAATATAATTTGACTGGACAGCCGGATTGAGGAAAAGGAGCACTTAGGACCTAATAGTTAGGGTGGGAACATACCAGACTTAGGTAAACAAGTGGCCTAGCAAGGTAAACTAGGTTTATTTGTTGCCGAGCCATTATGGGGAGGGGAAATAGTGCCTAAGCTCCACTGATTTGGAGCAGAATTTCAAGACATTGACTTGAATTGCAACCTACTCAACATGAAGAATTCTAAACACCACACTAGGCACACATATTTTGACAGTGTTACGCAAGAAGCAGGAGATGTTGGATTCCAGCCAACTTTTACCGGCAATTGGTTTTTCCACATCATTATTTTCCAACCAAACTATGCTAACACTTATTGGTGGGTCTATGCAAAAACCTTTATTCTATCTCCTTGAATTACTGTTAGTCTAATAGATCTTTGACTTTAAACCTCTAATATTCAATTCTGAAGGAAGTTAAAAAAATACACATATTTATTATTTATTTGTTATTGTCTTAGAAATGAAAATACCAGCACGAGCGGCACCTGCACCACCCCCAGTCACACAGAGCAACGGGGTACAACAAAACTCAAACTTATTCGATTGGGATGATTGGTAAGATGACATAATTGATTCTAAACAAATCTCAAGAGCTCTTTTTAAAGTAATCCAGAGTAATATTCACATTATTTTTGTATTAAAATGAACACCGCTTGTTTTGTCTTCAAGTGAACATGTTAATTTACAGGTTCCCATTTGATTACACATTTAGCCAACATCATTAAAATTAAGTTGTTATACATACACAGTCCAATTTCCCTAGAAAGAATTTATAGTAAAATGTTATTATGTTGGCTGCAAAATTATATGTTTGTATTTTCTAAACGGTTCTTCCACTGAAAATCCTACTATAATTATGTCATAAAAATAACTTTACCTGATGGTTTAAAACACTATTACCATTTGTAAATATGCTTTTGTATATTTATATGCCAAACCAAATTATGTTCTGCAACTTTTAAATTTCAGAGATGTCAGTTTTGAAAGGTGCTGTCTAAGATAAATATAATTATTTTTTGGCATGTTTGACTACTTTATGCTGTAAAGGTATATTTTAGGGGTGATCTGTCTTCATGTTTAAGTATAATTTGCGTACACACAAACACATTTAAAAAAAATGAACTTTCATAATTTGTAAAGGTGTACAGGAACACTTTTAACTCGAAATCTTGTAGCGCTATTTTTTATTATATTATTTCATGTTCTTGGCAGCTTATTACCAATACTAGCTATATGCATTCTTACGTTAGCACAAAATGTACCGGCATTTATGTGAAAAATGAAAAAGCATAAAAAACATCCAACTGTGATTTGAGCCCAGACATCACTCTTATCAGCCAACCAGATTTTTTTATGTGCCTGCCTTAACAGGCTATGCTTGTTTATGATGTAAGTTTACAGAGTAATTTAATTTTCCTAAACCTGATGGATCCACCTTATTATAATGATTGTTAAATTGGTTTTAACTGTGTATTCTTATAGGACAAAGGATCCTTTTTTTGAGCCCAGCTTGGCCAGATCTTCGAGTCAAGCTAATAACCAACAGCTCGGGGGTCTTAAAAAGAAACCTCCTCCAAGACCCCCACCACCAAAACTCAATCATGCTCATCGTAATCACAGAAAACAGGTTGGCTATCTTAGTCTTCCTTTTTAAAGTAAGGTTTACTGTAAATTTGAGTCACATTTTACACTTTATACAGTTGAAGTAGGTGACTTGGCGGTCTAGGGGTAAGGTGTCGGACTTCTGTGCTGGGGTCCTGGGTTCAATCCTCGGTCCCGGAACAGATTTATCTGATTATAAAACCCTTCCTTCACCTCTGACAAGACGTGTATTAATCACAACTTGTGAATGTGGGGAATACCAGGCCTCTACCATGGTTCAGATTCCACGTTAGGCACTCCACGCCAAATAATGGAAAAGCCAGATATTACGGAACTTGAGTGTAGATAATTTTCAGTATGGGTTTGCCTACTTTTTTGATTTTCACAAAACATTTAACTTTGTTTTAATATAACCTGCTCATTTTCTGATTGGGATGTAAAACATGGTTACAGTTATTATAGGGGGACAGTTACAATTAAACGAGAAATAAATTTTTACTAGATACAGTACTTTATTTTGGAAATGGAAAATAGGCTACAAAGCAAGAACAAGCGAACATTATGTCAATCAGATTATATTATAAATTCAGTAAATGTTTTATATTTGTTTAAATTTCATACAATCAAATAAAACTGGTTTAAAGAATAGGTAGAAAGTTTTGAAAAAAAAAATCACTTAGGTTAGTTTAAAAAATATGGTCTAATGTTGTTTGCTTAATTCATTGACACAGTTTCCGGGCAGTGATATCTCTTCTTGTTGGCTAATGTAATCCAATGCTACCTTGATCACATTCAAATCCTTGTGTGGAATCTTGTTGGGTTTGTAGTCTTCAATATTGCTCCCTCTGCATCCTCCTTTTTTGTCAGTATAATATCCACAATGTCTTCCTCTATGAACTCCTCAACTGCGTCATTTGCCATTACCTCTTTCAGCATTCTCACATTCTGGAACCTTTTGCAATAAAGCAAGCTATTTGTTTATTAATTAGGAGTGGATATGTAATTGATTGTTTATTTTAAAACACTTCTAACACCAAGAACCAGGCTGGACTCTAGTATTTTCTAATTTTTTTAGGCCTATTTACATTTTTTTTACACTGCCTTACACAATATGCATTATTCAATTATTCACTCTTAACTTATTAACTTATCTGCAGTGTGGGAGTAGACAAGTGACAGCCATCAGAAGGTATTTTATTGCAAACATTGGCTGGAATTATTATTACAATTGTTTGAAAACACTTTTTACTGAATATAATATTACTAAGTACATAAAAATTGTTTCTGAATAGGTTTGGCAGTAATGACTTACAGCCACTGTTTGTGATAAATAATCTTCGGTCACGATCTTATCGTAGATGAGCTATAGTTTATTCTGATATAATATGATTCTGAAAATTTAGTGAAGAAAGGCTACTCAGGGGAGAGGAGAAAAATTTGGGCAAAATTTAATGCACAAAGGTGTCATCCTTTTTTCAAATTCGCAAGATAAATTTTCATCTTCCACAATCAGTTGGCATCACTGAAACAAACTTCCTTTTTAATCTTGATACTACTAATACTATACTACTTCCTGAAGAAAATGCAACTAAACCATCAGGAAATTGAAGTGTGTGCAAATATGTGTTGGTGTTTATTCTTTTATTTGTGCTTTATTTTTCTAAAATTTCTCTCACATTTATTTAATACAAATTAAATTTTGCTCATTGCACTTTATTTCATACATATAATGTTTATATTTTCTATTATTTTTACTATAGCCTTTATCAAGCATAACTTTTAAATGAAGTCTGTTAGTGTTTGTCCAAAGTGTTTTTCTTCTTATTCTATACCCTCTACTCCTCTTTTTGTGTGATAAAGGCATAACTGAAATATGCATTTTTTTATTTGTGTGTGTTGACTTCTTCTATATAAACCAGAAGAAAGAAAGAAAGAAAGAAAGAAAATGTCACTGTTGTGCTCAATTTTAACTACATTCTTTCCTCTTTCTTTTAAGTGTTCTATCTTGACTCCCTCTTGACTCCATTACCCCTCATAAGTTTTTTTCCCCCCATATGTGATATCATATAGCCATTAAGCCTCCACATGTTTAAACAAAAACCTTAAGTGAGCTTGCAAAATATGAACTCGCTAGTATTGTATTGGTTTCTTCTAATTGCATTATTTTAATGTCAGCCTCCTAAAGTCTATATGATAAATTTAAGAAACTTTTTAACTGTGCCTCTACTAACCTGTTGGAGGCAAAAATATTCCCCAAAAATTTGTTGTTTCAAAATTGTTAGCAAACATCTTTAATAGAGAGCATTGATTTCAAACTTTCCAATACAGTAGTGTAATTGTATTTTTACATATATGATTGAAGAAAACACCCAAACATTTCTCACTTAAAAACCAATGGCTAACCAGCACCAATATAGTTAAAAAGAACTTGCTGGTTTTATACATGTTGAAAGTATTTGATTACATAATCAGTAATCACCAATATGACTTAAAAGAACCAACCATAGTTTACTTTAATGCAGAAAGTGTTTGATTATACTCTCAGTAAGATTATTTTATCATGCATAATATTTTGATAAATTAAAAAAAGAAAGAAAGAAAATGTCACTGTTGTGCTCAATTTTAACTACATTCTTTCCTCTTTCTTTTAAGTGTTCTATCTTGACTCCCTCTTGACTCCATTACCCCTCATAAGTTTTTTTCCCCCCATATGTGATATCATATAGCCATTAAGCCTCCACATGTTTAAACAAAAACCTTAAGTGAGCTTGCAAAATATGAACTCGCTAGTATTGTATTGGTTTCTTCTAATTGCATTATTTTAATGTCAGCCTCCTAAAGTCTATATGATAAATTTAAGAAACTTTTTAACTGTGCCTCTACTAACCTGTTGGAGGCAAAAATATTCCCCAAAAATTTGTTGTTTCAAAATTGTTAGCAAACATCTTTAATAGAGAGCATTGATTTCAAACTTTCCAATACAGTAGTGTAATTGTATTTTTACATATATGATTGAAGAAAACACCCAAACATTTCTCACTTAAAAACCAATGGCTAACCAGCACCAATATAGTTAAAAAGAACTTGCTGGTTTTATACATGTTGAAAGTATTTGATTACATAATCAGTAATCACCAATATGACTTAAAAGAACCAACCATAGTTTACTTTAATGCAGAAAGTGTTTGATTATACTCTCAGTAAGATTATTTTATCATGCATAATATTTTGATAAATTAAAAACAAGACCGAGTGACCTTCTGACCGGACTCTTCTCTCGACGACAGAACAATTCTCGCACAGCATCATCTTCACGCCCTGCAAGCTGGATCGACGCCAATGGTCACAAAGAGCCCTCAACCGCCTTCGCCACATCGTCACTCATTGACCTACATTCACCCTCAAGTTCACCAACCCCCACAACACGTTCAAGCTCAGATGGACTTAGTGTTAATAGTTTTGGTAGCGATGGTTCCAACTCCAACAACGGCCATACTACTATGAGTGGCAATTCTTCTCAATTTGAGAGCGGTTTTGAGGATGACTTTGATTTCTTTGGTAACAGTAATGGAGCTAATATTCAACCTGTTTTAAAAAGTGATGCATGGAGTACAGCTCCAGCTCGGGACCCATTTTCCCCACCAATACAAGCAACCAATCAACAAAAAACAGAGGGGAAAAATACTGCAAACTCTATTTTCTTCGTCTTCAATGAAGATGTCAATTCACAAGTTAAAACTAAACCCAACATTCCAGCTGTGATCAAGGCATCAGCACCAACCATTATTCGTGCTAAACCTCCGAGGCCTTTGTCAGGTCCCACCGTCAAGGGAGTGACTACATCCAACAAACAGTTTATTGATGACACACTTGACTCTTGGCCGCCAATTACTTCAGGATCAAACCGTTTGACAACGTCACATTTCCCAAGTTTCCAGTCACCAGAGAGTAGTGGTTTTGACGAGGAAGATGAATGGTCTCCACCCATGCCATCCATCCCACCACCTCCTCCACCCAAAGAAGTGTTTTTGATAGAGGAGGAGGTGCCTCCACACTTGCCTCCAAGACCTTTGCATCTCCAGGTGAGTTATTTCACTACACGTTTCAATAAAGGTTTTATATTTCAAAGAAAACATAATGATCAAGCACCATTTACTGATTTGAAATATGTATGGTTTTATTACATTATAAACATAATTTTGTAAATTTTGTCAAAATTGCTTTTAAGATATGGATTGAATCTGAATTTACATATTAAGCTCAAATCTTTGCAAATATGGTAAACCTACAAGGTTTTCCTTTCTATATTAATTCTAAGTTGCTTTAGAAAAATTGTAGATTTTCTTAGTTATAATTAATTAAATATTATAGTCATACAGTCATTCAAGTGATAAATTAATGATCTGCAGTCTGGTAGTTAAGTTTGTCCTTTAATTGGCTGTTGGGCTGAAGCGCCAATATATTTTTCTTGAATTTAATATTATCTCAAATATCCTTTGAAGTATTTGAGGATTCTAAAGTCCCGCAACTTACATAGCTTTAATCATGGTGGCTACAAACAGGGAAAACGGGGAAATGTCAGGTAATTTAACTAAACATAAGGAAAAGTCAAGGAATTAAAAAATCTGTCAAAAATATCCCATTAATTTTGCAACTTAACACTAAAACAAAAGTTAATAATACCTAAATAAAATAACATTTTAATTTTAAAAGTAACTGATAAAACCGTTTGTTTAGTAGATACAAACTTTTTTTAGTACGTGATCAATAATAAATAAAACAAGTTATCCACCATTAAAACTGGAAAAAAAATTAGTCAAGGAAAATTGAAAAATGTTACTTGGAAAAGTCAAGGAAAATTGAAAAATATGTTTTGTAGCCACCCTGATAATATTTTACTTATTTTTCTTGTAAATTGATTATAAACATTCATAGAGTAGTCAAAACTTTAGACATACACATACACATTAAGTGTATGGTAGCTTGCTCAATTCTGACACAAGTGTGCAACCCGAATTGTTAGTAAAACACAGTGCTAAAATATGACACAAGGAATAGTGGTTTTTTTGTTTAGTTTTTCCACCCTATTGATTTTCCATCCGTTCTTTTGAATAGTTCTGGTGGATTTTAAACATTGAAATGTGGAAGGGTAAGACCTACACACTTACCAGAAAACTGTAGGCCTCAAAGCTCACAATTAAAAATACAACAAAACACATAATGCCCTTCTATCCTCCTTTCAATGTTTAATTTAATAGAGCCATTCGATGCAATTTTTCCTTGATTAGTTATTATTATTATTTTTAATAGTTATAATATTATTATTGTTATTATTAGGGTTTATAGAGGCCCATCGACACAATGAGGTCATTAGGGCCTTTGATTAATATAGTTTCTCATACAAAGTAATGACACCAAAGAGACAAAGTGCAAATAAAGTTAACAATCAAATTAAAACACGAGTGACTTGTTTTGTATAGGGTGGAGATTTGAAAAGGCCACACGGTGTTGCTCTGTATGATTATCCAGCAACTCATTCAGATGATTTGTCATTCCAGGTTAGTATAACTGTCACATGCAAAGTAATATAGTCTAGTTGTAAAATGTATTGTAAAAAGTTTATTTACTTTCTCCTGAAGATAAAGTATTTTATTGTAAAAAAAAATGTATGTAATAGATCTTCATTTTATATGTGCTCTCGAACACAAAAAGTATCTCTTACTGGCCACACGTCTGTCTTTACTCAAGGCTACAAACAAATTGAGTTAATGGATCTTGCTTATATGATATTTAGATCTTATATTATGGTCATACGTCAAAGCCACATTTTCAATTTGATTCTAACTCTAAAATTATGAATAGTTATCTACAGTTTGAATTTAAAAAATCGTTTGAAAAATGCATTCAAAGTTCCCATATTAAGAGTATTTCTTATGATTAACAAACTTTTGTTTTTTCCCCCAGGGGAAAAATTCTTTAAGAAGTACTGATAGGATTTTTTTAATGTGTCCAATTACAATAGACTAAATGAGGATTGATAGGTATTGAGGACTCACTCCTGTAAAAAATCGGAGGCCCCAACATTAAATAAGTATTTTTATTTTCATCATTTCAATATTATAATTCTTTCTCTGCAAAATTATGTTATAATTCATTGTTAAAGATATGGTTTGGATAGTCAATTATTGCCATCACGATAAATTTAATTTGCTTAAAAATTAAAATATATTTATATATACACACACACACACTTATATATATATTATTTGTGAAGGCCTGGGGCATGCACCCCTGTTGCCCTCCCTTAAATTGGGGCCTGTGTTTGAGACTATATGTATGACTCTGTTGTTACATTGGGGATGCGGCAGTTGGCTTAAAATCATTTGGCCTAAAAATGAAACCAAAAGTCATTTGGCCTCAAGGCGTTTGTCCTAAAAGGCATTTGGCCTAAAGTCATTTGGCCTCAAGGCGTTTGTCCTAAAAGGCATTTGGCCTAAAGTCATTTGGCCTAAAATGTAAATTTAAAACCTTCGGTCATCTTTGGAAAGTAAAAAGTACTGTTAGTTGTTTCATCTGAATATAGATAGCACAACTGATGCAAGGTAGTTACAATATTTCTAAAAACATTGACACTATCCTACATACAACTAGATCAGTAGCTCACAAAAAAACTATATCACCTTTTTTATATATAGATTTCCGATATTATTTCCTTGTTAATATATCTCACGGTCATAAAGTTAACGAAAAACAATAAGAAAACACCATTCTCAACACTGTTTACGCGCGGCAAAATTATATGCGTACATTCAAATTATGGGGACTTTTGACAACTTATTCCGAAAGGCAACATGAAAGTGGAAACCAATATTGAACTCGCCCACTTTAAATTTGGCTGAAGTGATGCCCATTTTCGCTTAGAGCTACTGAGATATATATGAACATATTTTTTGTATCTATTGTATTAATAATTAATATATATAATAGTAACGCATTAGATCAATTTTGCCAGTAAATATTACAATGGTCATATATAAAAACTTAAATTATGGTTTTGACTAGATCCTCAACTCTATTATCATATAAAATTAGTACAGTTATTTTTTTCAAACAGTGTAACTATTTTTATTACGGTGATATTATTAACAACATGGGCTATATTAACACAATAAGTCCCTTATTTAAAAACTATATACTAATTTCCCTCCTAGTAATTAGCAAAGCATTCTCACGATTTATTTCAATTAATACTCTATTATATATATATTTTTTAGA
>CABFOV010003638.1:0-13432 GCA_902141375.1 Timema poppense
CCGTGAAGCGAGTATTTATTCGAGTGTCTAGAAAAAGAAGCAATACTAGCTCCGTAGCTCGAGTATTGCGAGTATCTCCGATTACTGATATCTCAATCACCGATACTTTTGAGATCGAGTAATTGGGAGTATCAGTGATCAAATGGTATCGGTGAAAAAATCAGTCAGTGATATATGCCCATCTCTACCTCTAACAACGTTTCTTATTAGCCTAAATAAAACGAGGCGTCTTATTGAGTAAAAGGATATGGTATTTTCAAATAACCATCGCTATTGGTCAAAAAATACCAATTCAGCACCGGGTTGAACTATTCCACACCCACATAAACTTTTATTTTAGGAAGTTTGGGGTAAAACGCAGGCTTATAACGAACTAAATATGTTCTTAGATTACAAAGTTGAAAAGTTTATAGTTACATGAATGTTAACTTTTATTTTAAAGAGTGCATTAGAATAGCTAGATGAATATTACAATACTGGTGTTTTATACAATATTAATATAAGATTTTTACGTTTATTTTGCGCTATTTTAAGGTAACAGGTATTTTATACAATAATAATATAATATTTTTACGTTTCTTAACACGTTTTTTTTACCGCGCTACAGCTTACAAAACAGAATTTGTGTCAAGAGCACAAAGCGGGGTTCCGAAAGAAAATTAAATTCTCTATCCAACCATATAAGTGTGCATGTGCCTAGACCCTACCTATCTGAGCAATTTGACCAAAGCTTGAGGAAGTACGGGATTTTGTTTCCAGAAAATCCTCCTTTGCACGCTTTTTTAATGCGCTACAGCATCCAAACCAGAATTTGTGTCAATAGCACATAGCGGGACCCTGGTAAAAAAAATTCAATTCTCTATTTAACCATATAAGTGTGCATAGGCCTAGACTCTACATATCTGAGCAATTTAACCAAAGCTTGAAGTACGGGATTCTTTTCAGGAGAAACCTCCTTTACACGTTATTTAAGGTGCTACAGCTTCTAAAAAAGAATTTGTGTCAAGAGCACAGAGCGGGGTCCTGATTGGAAATTCAATTTTCTATTTAACCATATAGGTGACCTGGCGGTCTAGTGGTAAGGTGTCAGACTTCTATGCTGGCGGCCGGGGTTCAATCCTCGGTCCCGGCACAGATTTATCTGATTACCAAACCCTTCCTTCACCTCTGACAAGACATCTTGTGAATGTGGGGAATGCCAGGCCTCCACCGTGGTTCGGATTCCACGTTAAACTGTAGGTCCTCCATTTCATCTCACAATCACCCTACCATTACACATTAGCGTAAGTGCGTATAACCCGAACGGGTAGTAAGACGCGGTGCTAATAATAATAATATTTAACCATATAAGTGTGGTTTGATAGAGAAATTAAATTATACCTTTACAGACTCGTTTTAATTTTTAAACACAAATACCGCTGTCTATAATTATTTTCTGAACTAATTTCCTATTGGCTATATTTGTTTTTCTTGTGGTGGTTATGGACGTGTAAGTTATTGTGGATGTCGAATAGTTCAGCCCAATCATGTCAGCAGCCAATTTAATATGTTACATGACTGCTGCCACGTCCCGTGTCAGTAGACACAACCATATTTTAGTCCTATATAATGTAGGCCTACATATATTTAACTTTTTCGAAAGAGTGGATTTTTATTCTAAATATTTTTTTATTAAAATTATGGTTTTATTAGAAGTTCTCTTTTTATATTATTATAATTATCTTTAATAACTTTTATAAATTAGCAATCTTACTATCAACAATTTACAAAATGTTATCCAAAATACTTTTAATGAGGGAGACGCATACGCAGAGGAAATAATTGGGGATCATCAGTGTGGATTTCGACGAAATAGATCGACAACAGATCAGATTTTTACTATTCACCAAATATTAGAGAAAAGGTGGGAATACATCGAAATGGGACATCAATTATTCATAGATTTTTTAAAGGCCTAATGATTCGGTTAAAAGAAATAAATTATATGAAATTTTAGTTAAGTTTGGGATACCTAAAAAAGTTGTCAAGCTAATTAAGATATGTTTGACAAACTCACGTGGAAGGGTACGAGTTGGATGTCACCTATCAGAGGCTTTCTAAATACCTAATGGATTGAAACGAGGAGATGCACTTTCTCCATTATTTTTTATCTAGCCTTGCTTTTAGGCCTTAGGGTAATGCAAGATAGTAGAGATTGCTTGTCATTAATCGGTATATTGCAGGTATTGGGATATGCAGATGATTTAGACTTGTTAGGTAATAGTAAAGACACTGTGGCGAGAAAAGCGGAATTGTTACTAGAGGCCAGCAGAGCAATAGGTTTAGAAGTGAACGCTGAGAAGACAAAGTATATGATTACAAAGAGAACGACAATTTAAAGATTACTGCGAGATTACAGTCTTAGGTCTGACAGTCTTTACAACGAGACCGTACACAGTCAATCTTCACGTCATTATTTTAATTTGCCTCAGCTCCTGCAGGCGACATGCAATAACGTGAATAATAAGAAAAAGGCGTATTTCCAATGATCATACTAGCATAGGCGCCGGAACTGGGAGGTGGGGGAACATGGTTCATCCCCCCTCCCCCCGTTCCCTTTCAGGAGCCAAGGGTCTTTAAAAATATATTCAACCATTTACTTATGATTTTCGCGACCATAAACATTGACTAGACTAATCATGCAATCATGAAAGTTATTTTGTCATACCATCAATAGAATTTATTTCAAACTAATAAATTATATATACCATATAAAAAAAACTAACTCCATGGCGTCAGCCCGCAATCGGACTACACCTGGCTGCCACCTGTTTGGCGAGTTAGTGTCAACTCTTGCGGAGAGAGGGTATATGTGGTCAGAACAACGATTCCTACAGCCATCACACTCGACTTTATAGACTTTATTCAAATAGTTTCTCATTTAACCTCACGAGGATGAATCGGATCACTTCAGTTTTTTCATCAGACCGACCATCAATCAGTCCATCAATCCTACCACTACACTATCAGTCAGACTGTCAGTATTAATTATTATTTGAGCAAGATACACTTTGTTAGGGTTCAAGGTCACTTACATGAAATGTAAAAATCATATTGATCTCGACATCGATATTTTTCACGATTGTAATACTTTTTCTTGATATGTAAAAGTAAAAATAGAAATGTTTTTGAAAAATTAAAATAAGACATTATATACCGATTACCCGCCTCGGTGGCGTAGTTGGTTAACGAGCTGGTCGTGTTGAGCTCGACTGCTGAGGACGGGGAGATGGAGGTTCGAATCTCGGTCGTGTGAAATGAAGGTGGCTTTTCCTAAACGGTTTTACACTCTCCCTTCACGCAAATGCGGGTTCACTTCCTCTAATTCAACCTTCCCTAATCCATTAGCGTAATTAGTACTTAAAGCGTATAACCCGAACGGTTAGTAAGACGCGGTGCTAAATAATAATAATATACCGATTATTTGATTCAATTATTAAATAATCGTTAGAAAGGTAATCGATCAACTAGATTAATCGCAATTCTATTAATCGGTTAAAATACTCGATCGGTAACATCAGACAGATCGATTAATCGATTATAGTCGTCCATCCCTATGATGTGGCATTCTTAAATGTCAAATGGAAGAAAGAGTATATCGAAATCTGACATTAGTTGAACGTTAATATTTACAAAATGATGGGTCTTAATATTTGTTTATTTATTGTTTACTTGATGTATATTACATTTTGTAGCTCTGTATCGGTTAACGAATCTATTAATGATATAAAAATCAACGAGAATTTTCTGTCCAACCAAAAATATCATCATTATCAGGAACTCGCCGATTTGTTTAAAAATTTGGTTTTAAGATATCCAAACTTAGCAAGATTACACTCAATTGGAAAGTCTTCTGAAAACAGAGATTTACTGGTTTTGGAGATAAGTGAAAATGTTTCCAATCGTAAGCTAGCTGAACCCATGATGAAATTTGTTGCCAATATGCACGGGGATGAAACTGTTGGTCGTCAATTGATGGTTTTCTTAGCGCAGTATTTACTTCAGAACTATGGAACAGATAATAGAGTGACAACAATTGTCAACAGCACGGATATATTTATTATGCCCTCAATGAATCCAGATGGCTTTGAAGAATCTTGGGTAAGTGGGCTTGAATTGGTGGTAGACCTAATATTTCTTGGGAACTGTCGGAAGAAAGATAGGGGAGATCCCATGTATATTCCACGTTTAAAATTATATTAAATCATTGTTTAACTAACAGACTTTAACAATAGTGGGTAATTTATATTTTTCAAGAATACTTGTAGACTGGGAAAAATAAACACCTTCCACCAATAGCTTGGCAATTTTGAGGGGGTCCAGTGAGTCTTTAATCGACACATTTTATGTGATTTCTATCTTAAAATATCAAAGAAATCGATACTGGCATCAACCGCACATTATTCCAAATATTAAAACGAGTAGAATCAATTTGAACAAAAAATAAATAAAAAAACACTTTTATATTATATAAGAAAAAATTCCACTCGCCTAAGTGACGAAGATCTTTTGGCTGTGGTTGAACTATTTGGGCACATTATACATGATTTTTACCATCCTACGAGGGCGTAAAAACTGTCTATGATGACCACAATTAACTTAAGGCCTAATCACTTCATAGTAAATTTAACTTCAACCGATTTAACTCGTTTTAGTCACAAATATCCTTAACAAAAAAAAAGTAAGTAAAACATAATAGGCCTATTGATGACATAACTGTGAAATAACACAATTAGTTTATATTAATTATTATGGTTTTATGCCCCTATTCATCCCAGCTTAACCTAACCTTTCATTATTATGACACTATCAACACAGCCCAACATAACATTTCATATGTAAATAGATTAAATTTTAAGTATAAATAAAATACCTAAACCATTCACTGTACTTAATAATTAGAAACACTCTTTTTTAGCATTAAATATTTGTAAAAATAGCATTTTGGTTTTTAAAAATGGTGTTTTTTAGCATTTATATTAAAAAAAAGCAGTATTATGTAACAAAGTGACAAGGACATAGGTCTAGGCATATAGCCTAAAGATGACTTACATTTTCAGATACTGACATACAGCAGGGTGATCTAGTTTTTGTAGAGGAATGTTTGCTTTCAAACACATTTTAACAGTATTGCTTATGAAGGCAGTCTTTTCTGTCTTAGTTTTCTTTGCCCTCTGGGTCATTTCTAAAATCGTGCTTTGTTGTTTGCTGCAGCCAGCGACCCCTGTGTCCAACAATTGATTTGAGAGGACATGTTTCTTCAGTGTGTCCAGTTTTTCCTACTCGAGACGACTGTTAGATACACCACACATTGAAATACTTGAATCACATATGATTTGTCATATTTAAAATAACGCAATGATGGGAGCATGTGCCCTTATATGATCAAATAAGCACCGGAAGAATGCAGTGATTGTCTTCGTTAGGCAGTAGACACCCTCACAAGATCACTTTCAAGGGCTCGGTGGGGGAGATAGGGGGAGAAGCCAGAGGGGATGCGCAGGGGGTTTATTTTTGACACTTTATCATGTGAGCGGCTCGTGGTCTTACAATGTGAAAATACCAAGAAATACCAGAACGCAGAGCAATTAAAAGTTGTATTTTTAAATTCTGATACCACTATAAAAATATTCTGGATACATTCTTCTGTTATATGGATCTAGAATAGTTCTTGCCGGTCAAAACACTAATTCCTATTGGTTCTATGGCACATTGGGGAAATGGAGTAGAGAGGTGGTGGGAGAAAAGTGATTTTAAAGCAATGTATTTGGTCCAAAAGCAATGTGATGGCCAAGAGATGTAAAGGACAAGCAATGCATTTGGGGTCCCTCCATTTGTATGTACATTATAAAAAGTATGTCGACAAATACCACCACTTGTTTCAAAATTCATGTTGTGACACATTTTTATTTAATAGAAAAGTAATTTAAAAAAAACTTGAGACATCTCTTAACATAATCTACAGAGCACTCCATGATTATCCTCACAATGTTTTATAAAACTATTGAATCTAGCAAGCATTTACAATGCACATGTTCACTCTCTGGAGGTTCACAATACACTGATAGGCTGGCTGCAACTCTTGTTGTTTTAGTTTGTCATAATGCGCCAGAACTTGCTTCATGTATGACTGTCTGTTAGAGCATGCTCCATTGACTGCATTGCTATGTACCATACCAAACCAAAACTGCCACTTTCACATTTGAAGAAATATGCTATCTTATAGACGATCCACGGATTTATCTGATTACCGAACCCTTCCTTCACCTCTGACAAGACATCTTGTGAATGTGGGGAATGCCAGGCCTCCACCGTGGACTACCATTACACATTAGCGTAAGTGCGTATAACCCGAACGGGTAGTAAGACGCGGTGCTAATAATAATAATAATAATATAGACGATCACTGATTAACAAAACCACAAAGACGTGTATTGAAGCACAGGCCCTATACTAGTCTCTATTATAACTGAAAAAAGAAAGAATTTATTTTTTGATAAGTATATCCTGAATGATAGTAAATTGAATGTAATTTTAGAAATAATTTTTTCAAGAAAAGTTGAACTCTGATAAAGTAAAGCAACGCATGAGCCCCTATAGCCTTAAAACGTTTCTAAAACATATGATTAGTTCATCTATTTTAATTCTTATTGCCATTATACAATTCTTACTTACTCTATGGCATTCGGAACTCTAAAGTTCATAACCACACTCACAGAAGTATACCATCTATCCCTATCTTGAGCTAATTCTACCCAGTCTATCTCATTTTTTACACCCTATCTCTATCTGGTCTATCCAAATGTCATCCTCCCATCTGCGTCTGGATCCTCCCATTGGTCTTTTCCCTCAAATTTGCCATTCCATACCTCAAACACAGTTCTCGATACCTCCATTCATGCTGAACAAGGTCTGGTGATGAGTACAGGGTATGTATCTCATCATTATGTAACCTCTTCCACACCTCACCATCTCCATCCATTTTTGGACCAAATATCTTCCTAAGCACCCTGTTTTTGAACACTTAGAATTTCTTTTCGTCATATAAGGTAAGAGGCCACGTTTCACACCCATAAATGAACAACCAGCAAAATTACGGCTTTGTATATTCTGAGTTATACATTTCTTGACAATAGGCGAGATGTCAACAACTAACTTAATTGGCCAAGTAATAACAAGCGTTTTCCGAATGTATTCTTTTCCTAATTTCCAATCTAATATTATTATTGCTAGTTAAAATTGTTAATAAATATTTGAATTCATTAACCCTATCAAATGATATGTTGTTTGCTGTAATATCTAAATTATCGTCCTCAATCTTTGTTCTCTGTGTTATCATATACTTAGTCTTTTCAGCGTTCACCTCTAAACCTATTTCCTTATTTCCTTATTTCCTTACTAGCCTCTAAAAAAATTTCTGCATTTCTTGCAACAACTTCTTTACTATTACCCAACAATGCAAAACCATCTGCATACCCTAATAGCTGCATTGTACCATTTAATGTCAAGCCTTCCCTTCTCTCTTGCATTACCCAATAGCATACTTTAAGGCTTGGATTAAAGAGTAATGGGGAAAGTGCATCTCCTTGTTTCAATCCATTATGTATTTCGAAAGCATTTGATAGGTGAGATCCAACCCATGTCCTGCCACGCGTATCTCTCAAACGCACCTCATTTAGCTTGACTAGTATTTTGGGTATTCCAAACTTAACTAAAATGTCATATCATTTGTTTCTTTTAAATGAATTAAAGTCTCTTTTAAAACTATATTTATAATTGATGTACCGTCATGTTGTATTACCACCTTTTCCCTTAATATTTGTCTAGTAGAAAAAATTTGATCCGTTGTTGATCTATTTCGTCAAAATCCACACTGATGATCCCCAATTATTTTCTCTGCTATGGCTTCAATCTCATTAAAATTATGTTTGATACAATTTTGTTAGTTAATAAAAAATTAAAATGGCTCAAACCTTTGAAACTAAAAGGTCCAAACATGAACAATGATGTTAACACCAAAATTAAACTCACAGGTTTTAATAAGTACTCATGTAAGAGCACTTATGACAAAACATTTTTAAATATCACTGCTTGTGCCACTTTTGAGATATTTGATATTGAAATTAATAAATTTTAGATATTTACCAATTTCACTATGTAACCCACTCTTAAAGTTAGAGGGGTCCAAATACATAAACAAAACAAATTTAAATGGTATATAAAAAAAAGGGATTCATCTAATAGAAGTGCGCAGAGAGATTAAAATTCTTTCTTTGTGTTATACAAATGCTGGGTACACAACCTGTGCCCAGCGCACGCTACTCACTCCTAGAAGCGGAAAATATTAATAAGGTCCACCTTCACAGAATGCCTAAACTACACGACGAGGACGAAGACTTAGAAAAGAGGGACTTTGGATACTAAACATTATTTAACCTAGGGATAATATGACGTAATAAAAAAGTAAATGATTTCACGCAATAAGTGCATTCAAGTTTAACTTATGTCAATTTTATTTATAAAACAATGCATAAATAGTAAACAAATATTAGAGTTCCTCCTATAAACAATTATAGTCAAATGACCTTGAACAAGCTCAACAATAATAATAAATATCGTGCAAAAACAAAACATATTTAGTTAACATTTACTCTTTTTTCTTCTACAAATATTTTATTAAATACCATCAACTAGTTATGGGAATATACTATCAACGCCAATGCGTGTAATCATTAACTTTGATTAAGACAATCTATAACAGTATAGAAGATTCCTGTAACATAACCCATACTTGTTGCCAAAAAACAACATTCTCATAAAATGTTTTAAGGTTCCTTTTATACCACCTATGTAACAATACTATGCCAAAGTTACTATATTGTGAAAGTACATGAATATACTAGTTATCTCCTCTTCCTCTCTAACTTATAACTTAGCTAGTCCAGAATCCACCTTACAAGTACCAAATATTACTATCAATATTTATTCCTAATAAGCGAAAAGTATAATTTTCCTTACATTCGAATAACTTGGTCTCCTGTTCTAAAAGAACTTCCCTACATAAATACTCAATAAATTTAAGTTCGCAGCATTATTCTTAAGCGACCTAAATAAAAGCTAAATTGATTCATGTAACCTTTGAACTTTACTCACATATGAAAGTCGCTGGCCTAACGTCATAAACAACATTCCCATATTTATGTTTACTAAACTCGTATAGTGAAATAACTCGCAAGTACAGTTAATTGTCTGTTCTGCGAATGAACCAAGATTTAAACTTAGCCTCACTAACATTTTATAACAAAAGTAATGACAGAAATAGAATTCTAAATAGTCAAAGTTTACGCTGAATAATAATCTTATCTTACAGTATAACAATAAGTCTGGGAAGCCTCCTGCTTCGTCCTACATTATCCAGATCTACTCCAAGAGTATATTCTTACATTATAATAAGTCCGGGAAGCCTCCTGCTTCGTCCTACACTGTCGACGCCTAGTCCAAGAGTAGTTTCTCACTTGGCAGACGGTTGTATATATGGGGCACACTCGTCGAACAACTGAGAAGGAAAAAGGTGGGAGTCACAGAGAAAAACGCACAGGGAGGGGGGATGCGCATGACACAGAAACGTCGATTATCTTCTGGCAGGGCGTAGCAAGTCCTCCATTGTTCTCGTAAGTTCTTTTGTTGATGTTAAGCGGAATTGAGTAGGGTGGTGGTCTCTAGCGGCGAGATGAGGCACTTGGCTCGGCGCTTGACTGTTGCTCGCGGGACGTAGTTGTTGTTTTGACGTGTTGTGAAGTCGACGTTCCTGGCCTAGTCGATGAGATTGGGTAAATGTATTATGATGATTGACTCGCCCATTTGTTTACTTGGAGCATAAATGCTACAACTAATAAAAATTGGCCAGAAGGACTTAAAAATCAGGATTTAATTAATCATGTTTGGGAAACCCTTCTGGTCAAGAGTTCTTGTAAAAATACTTTTATTCTGTATCCTTTGGTTTCAAACTCTTATGATTTTACAGATCTTTATAATTGCCAAATGGTTTATTATGATGGCTAAATTTAGTCCCATTAAAGTCCCAGTTACCAAAGTCCTATATTTCATGTATACACATTTTTGGACAGGCCAGGATTCCGACTTTAAGGCAGTGAAAGCTAGAACTTCCTATCTTTAATATAAACAATACAAGTTTTTTTAAAAACCTTAACAAACAGGGTTGGCTTAAGGCCCAGGCGACCCTGTTGAATTATAACGAGAAAAGGTTTATGTTCAGAGGTTGTAGACC
This sequence comes from Timema poppense, assembly GCA_902141375.1. NCBI lineage: Eukaryota > Metazoa > Arthropoda > Insecta > Phasmatodea > Timematidae > Timema > Timema poppense. The sequence continues at coordinate 10,328 of CABFOV010003638.1, forward strand.
AATGGAGAATAACTAATTAGCATTTGATATGTTTATTAATAATCAGAAATCAACATTAATACAGATTATGGACAAGAAACTATACCTGTACAAGAGACAACGAAAGCATACGTGCGTGGCAACAATCGTGTTACTAATGTCTCTCCTCAATCTCACGCACACAACAGTATCACTTCTATTGCACACACACCTGCGCACCACAGATGACACTACATTTTTATTTTCTGTAATATAAATTTATCTATACTTCAATAGACCCAGGCAGCAGCCAAACAAACCAACAAATTAGCCTAACGAATCCTGGGTGTCATAAGATTACTTTAGATGTGAAGTTGTAAGGTTTGGATATTATTTTCCTATCACACCTAGGTTGCAGAAGGTTTGGAGTTGTTAGGTTTGGGAATTATTTTCATATTTTCTTATTATCAAGCTTTGCTGGCCAAAAATAAAGGAGACTTGCAGGAAATAATGGACTGGCTGTTGGTGATAGGGAGAAGATATGACATGGAAATCAACATTGAGTAGTCAAAAGTCATGGTGATTTAAAAAAATTAAGAGCTGCTGAAAATATAAATTGAAAACCAGGAGTTGGAAAACAACAGTTCAAGAACCTGGGAAGTCTGCTGACAAAGGATGCCTACTGCACCAAGGAAATTATGTCAAGGATTGTCATGGCCAAGGAAGCTTTTAACAAGAAGAGGTTACTGCTAACCAGCAAGTTAAGTTTGGAACTGAGGAAGAAACTGAGGAAATACTACATTTGGAGCATTGCCCTTTATGAAGCAGAAACTTGGACGCTAAGGAAAATGGAAAATAAATACTTGGAGAGCTTTAAAATGTGGTATTGGAGAAGACTAGAGAAGATCTGGTGCACAGACAGGGTGACAAATGAAGACGTCCTAATAATAGTGGATGAGAAGAGAACCATTTTGGATTTGATTCTTTGGTGCTAAGCAAACTGGATCCCACACATCCTTAGGAGAAACTGTCTTCTGCACAACTCCATAGAAGGAAAGATTTAGGGAAAGAGGAGCTTAGGAAGAAGGAGGGTTCAAATATTGAATGACTTGAAGGAAATAAGAAAATTCTGGGAGCTGAAGGAGAAGGAAGAGGACAAGGCACATTGGCGGTCTAAGCTCACTTACAAGAGGAATGGACCTATCATAAGACAAAACACATAATAATCCCCTGGTTATATAGAAGGGTGCCAAAAAACAATCCCGCCTGAATGCCTAATTGACCTCGGGCCATCCATGTTTGTAAATGCTTGTTTTTTCTTAACGCGGCAAAGAAGAATGAGTGGAAATCCAAAATGGTGGCAGTTAAAAAAACTTTTTGAACAGGTCACTAACGAGGCCACCTATGGAGAAAATATAAAAAATTAACTAGATGGTCAAGCAACCAATTAATATAACATATTCCCGGCACAGATTTATCTGATTGCCAAAACCTTCCTTCGCCTCTGACAAGACGTGACTTAATCACAACTTGTGAATGTGGGGAATGCCAGGCCTCCACCATGGTTCGGATTCCACGTTAAACTGTAGGTCCTCCATTTCATCTCACACTCACCCTACCATTACATATTAGCTTAAGTGTGTATAACCTGAACGGGTAGTAAGACACGGTGCTAATAGTAATAATAATAATAATAATAATAACAACATAAAAAAGTTGGTTGGGGGCCTGGCGGTCTAGGGGTAAGGTGTCAGACTTCTGTGCTGGTGGTCCGGGGTTCAACTCTCGGTCACGAAATAGATTTATCTGATTGCCAAACCCTTCCTTCACCTCTGACAAGACGTGTATTAATCACAACTTGTGAATGTCTGGAATGCCAGGTCTCCGCCGTGGTTCAGATCCCACATTAAAGTGTAGGTCCTCCATTTCATCTTACAATCACCTTACCATTACACATTAGCATAAGTACATATAACTTGAACAGGTAGTAAGACGCGGTGCTAATAATAATAATAATATAATAAAATCGTGTAATATCATATGGAATGACTAAGGCAGGAGATCACTCCTGATTATTTTGAATAGCTTTGAATAGATTACATGCTGAAACAATCTATGGTATAGTACTCATCAGATAAAGTAGGCTATATAAGCTTGTTTATTTCCAAATTATCATCACCATATGATTAAACTTACCTTGATAATTTAATACATCAATATACAGTTTAGTTGACTCTGGTTATAATGGACAGACTCAGATATTTTGTTCACGATGTCCAAAGTTCACTAAAACCATGTTTTTTTAAAATCTTAAAGTAGTTGGTTAGTGACAAACAAAATATAAGTTCAAATACAAACACTATTTATGGATATATATTAATTAATCTTTAAAATTTAGTTATATGCTACTGCTTACTGTATACTGTTTGAGTTAATAGTTTTTCCAGATCCTTCTCGAGTCTGTGCTTTTTCCACATTTTATTCCACACTATCCATGCATTCAAAAAAGTAAACCGAGTAGAAAAGTTTAATTTTTGAGTTTCATATACCATCTCGAAGAAAGGTATTAGTGAAAACCATTACAAAATGACCACATACTGTAATTCATGGTCCTGTAACTCCTGTCTTATTAACACAACTCAGAAGACTGTCTTCCTTTACTTGCCACAGACAAAGGTATTATACCTTGCTGTTGAATGAAAGCATTTTTAATTTAAGGAGTTATTTAAGTAAAATGTGATGGCACCCACATTCACGCCCAGAGAAAGCGTGGCAAACCATTGAGTAAAAACTGCTCTTAGTACACCCGACCGAGATTCAAATGTCAATCTACCCATTAACGACAGTCTTGTCTTATTTTGATACAAACTAACAGTAAATATTGGCATAGTTTTAAGAATTTGTACCTTCATTCCTGCTTCCTGCTGCTATCTTTGTGTAAAAGAGAATCTTGACTTTTTGATGTTGGCTGCTCTTCCCAAGGCCTGAATAGGCAGTATTTATCCATACTAACAATAAACTAAATGTATGCAATCAAATTAATAAACATCCAAAAAGATACACTAACAAATGAGTCTTGATTTGTTCTGATGCACAAACACACACACACACACACACACACACACACACACACACACACACACACAC
>CABFOV010003638.1:19280-62932 GCA_902141375.1 Timema poppense
GGGGGGGGGGGGGCTTTGTTAATCAAATTTACTCTTATTAGTTAGTTTATTTTTCCTTTTTCTTTAGACACTTATAAAGATGGCAAATTGAATAATACTCATCAAAACGAGTTTGTGAAGTACAATATAAGGAGCTTATCTAGTGTATCCAACTTAGCCTCTCCTATTATTTATTATTAGGTGTTCTTTCTTATTACAGTTCTATTCCTTTTGTCAGTGAACTTAGACCACCAATGCACCCTGTCCTATGCCTCCTTAGCTCCCAGAATTTTCTTCTTTCTTTAAAGTCATCTAATATTTGAATGTTCCTTCTTCCTAAGCTGCTCTTTCCATCAACCGTTTCTTCTATGACATCACACAAAAGACAGTTCCTTCTAAGGATGTGTTCGATCCAGTTTGCTTTGTACCAAAGAATCACATCCAAAATAGTTATTTTCTTACCCATTCTTCTTAGAACTACATTTGTCACCCTGTCTGTCCACCTGATCCTCTTAAGTCTTCTCCAGCACCACATTTCAAAACTCTCTAAGCATTTCTTTTCCATTTTCCTAAGAGTTTCATCAGTTTCTTCCTCGGTTCTAAACTAAACCTGCTGGTCAGCGGTAAGCTCATCTTTTTGAAAGCTTCCTTGCTATGGTGATACTCGATTTAATTTCCTTGGTTCAATAGTCATCCTCTGTCAGCAGACTTACCAGTTACTTGAACTGCTCTGTTTTCCCACTCAATCTTAATTTCACCGCAAGTGGCTTACACCAGGACTGAGCAACATCGTAGAGGTTGGTTTAAACTCCAGTGGAAGCAAGGTCAGGTGCAGGCGAGAGACAAGAGAGACTGATCAGGCCAAAACTAATAAGCTTTGAACAGGGCTTGGTCAATTGGCTTCCAGCTTGGTGGGCTAGGAGTTTGAGGCCTGGTGATTATGAGCTAAATCATAGTCAGCACCTCTCTAGCCTAGTTATTACTACACAATTTAAAAGATGGATAATCGAATATTACTATTTAATTATATTTTAGCACCGCGTATCACTACCCATTCGGGTTATATGCTTATGTACTTAATACGCTAATGGTTTTAGAGTATATCAAGGTTAAATTTAGAGAAAGTGTATCTACATTTGGATAGCGGGAAGGTGGAAAAACATTTAGGAATACCACCCTCATTACACCTGACCGAGATTTGAACCTTGATCTCTCTTCATCAGCAGTATCGGCCACTGCGAAAGTAGTTTGTATGGTTAAACGATTACACCAAAACTCACCACAATCGCACACAAATGTAAATATTCACCAACTCACTCTTGTGATCCGTGACTATAAGTTACAATACTGTGCATATATTTATTTATTTAGCACCGCGTCTTACTACCCTTACGGACTATGCGCTCAAGTAATAATTACACTAATGAGTTAGGAATTGAGAAGTTTGAATTTAGAGGAAGTGAACACGCATTTGTGTGGAGGTAGAGTGGAAAACCATCTATAAAAAACCACCCGCAGTTCACCCGACTGAGATTCGAACCTTGATCCCCCCCATCCTCGGATTCTAGCTCAACACAAAACCAGCTTATTTACTCATCGGGTCGACTGCTGCACATATAAATATCTATGACATCACCAAAATAATATATGATATTTTAGTTTGTTTATCGTGTTAATATTAATTACAGTTTTAATCAATTTGAGCACAGAAGTTTAGGTTAAGTCAGCTGAGTCAGAACCATAATCATATTTATACATAATTGCTTGTTTAAAAAATAATGTAATCTAGATAAAAAAAATATGTGTACCATAAGCTGTTAAAGATTCATTTGTAATGGACAATATGGCAGACCGACAACCTGTTTCGTAGATGAGCTATTTTTTAAAATTTTGTTAAAATACTTTGCATCAGAAAATTATTTATATATTAAAAGATTCTCCATTTTGATCTGTATGTAAAAGAAAAACAAAATTTTGATACTTAGATTGGAAAAAAATAAATTCTTATGCTTTATAGTCTATATGATGGTACAATCCATTTTTAAATATAGCCCAAGTATTAAGTAAGTGTTTCCTCTTTATATCATCACTATCATAATTAAATACATTATACATATTGTCTTAATTTATGAACTTATGAATTTTAATTGGCAAAGACCACGGTAAACATAATTTTTCTGCCACAAAATAGCATTGTCACTCATTTGATACATTATATAATCATATACTTCACTCAGTATCCTACTTTGTAAGAAGTTTCATTACCTATTTTTATTGTATATTTTTGCCACTACCTTTTAGGCAATATCCAGTTGTATAAATGCGTCCTATCTCTAATTGGTTTTCTTCTAAGAATAGATATTGTCCACCTGTGAGTTAATTGAGCCCACACCTCTCGTGGACCCATTCAATGCCGCGGGAGACGGTGTGTCAGCCCTCGTTTTCACCGGTGTTGATATTAGGGGTTCACGCGCCCGACCTGGGGCGCGGTACAACAAATCGGTATGAAAGGGGTTGTACGAAGAAAGTCACTCAGGATGTTGTCGCACAAGTCTTTATTCGGAACTCTAACTCTACGCCTTGGTTGGAGTCGGTTACACAACTTTATATAGAAGGAAACCCCATCGCCCATTCCCGCAAGTTACAACATCGCAGTCACTCCAACTCGCTCTCAAAGAGCCTAGAACCGAGAGCCGACGGCTCGTGAACAATCGGCCCTCATGGGCGTGAATCCTAAACCAGAGTGGCTGGACGAGCCACACAACCCGACGAGCCAGGCGCGGCGCGGCCGCGCGCAGCCAACCGCGCACGGCAAGAAGGGGGAGGGGAACGGGCAAACCGCGCGGTGCGCGGTCCCAAAATTAAGGGACGAGAACTCGGCACATAATGGATGTTCGAAGCGCATGTCACAGCATTAACTGTGCAGGTATATTTTTGTGAATTATGTGTAGAGCATTATTAAAAGCAATCTGCTACTATGTTGGCTTACTGTCCCATTTTTTGTGGTGTGCTTAGTGATGTGCAATCATTGACGACTTAAGATATCAACTAACCCTTTTGGATATTAAGTTTGTGGAATAATAAGAAACTGTCTTAACAAAACATGTGTATTAAAAGCGACAAATATGAATGACTTTTCATAATCAATGACCACTGCAGTTGGTAACCCAATGTTATTAAATGTCTTTCTACAAGAGCAATGGTGGTTGCTGCTTTTTATATTAAAGGGGTGAAAACCATACATATTTACTGACACCATCCACTTCTGTAAGATTATATATAATTCCACTTGAGTAGCTTAGAATTTGACCAAAATAATATGTAAATAAGTGCTCAATCTGCAACAGCCTACCTTAGACACCCTCCTTATACGTCACAACACAACTATATTTTAAACATTTTTGTTTTTTATTCTTGACTGGCTCAGATTTAACGGAATATTGAACGTTTGAGAGACTACTGTGTTTGTGTGTATATATATATATATACACACAAAGATGATTAGTTTAGCTCAATTTATGTTATTTTATGAGTTTAAAGTGTGCTCAGTGATTGTGTTTAATGATTTTCACTATTTGTTTTTAGGAAGGAAATTGCAACTCTAGGGATAACTATATTGGCCGCAACAATGCCCATGGTGTGGACTTAAATAGAGACTTTCCAGACCAGTTCATTGATGCTTTCAACAACTCGAATGGTTTGCCAGCAAAGCAGAATGAAACTCTTGCTCTCATGACTTGGATTGTTTCAAATCCGTTTGTTCTTTCTGCAAATCTTCATGGAGGAGCAGTTGTTGCTAGTTATCCCTATGATGACTCGGCGTAAGTATATTTTCATATTTCATTAACTATACTTTTTGAAATTAATTCACTGCTAATGCTTTAGAAAAAAAGTGTTGTCAAAGAAATTAACATTTATTTCCACAAGACATTCTGTTGGAGTGTGTTAATTCATAAAAATAACATTGGGCAGGGATTTGTAGGTGATGCCGGGATCACGATCAACTCAACTGTTATGCAGCATAGCTGAAAGGTTTTCATGTTTTAAAATGGAAGCAATCATTATGCAGTTATCTTAATGTACAATTAACGCTCACTTAACTTAAAAGTTTTCCAAGGGTGAACTTAAAGAATATGTTAAGGCACTATAATATATTCCAGCCAGCCATTGATTTTGCGAGCAAAACCAACAGGGCTATCTGGTATTTCTTTTGTTTTTGTAATGATAACTTCTTTAGTATAGTGCATCAGTGTCTTATGAACTCTAAAATGTTGTAACCTCTAGTTAGTAGACTTGATTCTGTATATCCAGTAAGCATCTATTGCAAGTACTTATAGCCTATAATGCTTGGGTTTCATTTTAGTGACTTTATTTTTTCAAACAATCCAACTCCTCTGTCTGTGTTTTACTCGAGTTGTTAAGTTATGTCAATCAGATTGGTTCACACACTTAGTTACTTACTCTATGGCATTAGGAACTCAAAAATTCATTACCACACTCAAAAAAGTATTCTACCTATCCCTCTCTCTCCCCTTCTATCTCATTACACCCTATCTTTCTCAGATATATATAAATGTCATCCTTCCATCTGTGTCTGGGTCTTCCCAGTGGTCTTTTCCCTTTGGGTTTGTCATTCAATACCTTGAACGCAGTTCTAGTTACTCCCATTCGCACTGCATGACCTGCCCACTGTAACCTGAGAGATTTTATTAACCTAACATTGTCTGGTGATGAGTACAGGGTATGCAGCTCATTATGTAGCCTCCTCCACTCCCCACTATTTTCATCCCTTTTTTGGACCAAATATCTTCCCAAGCACCTTGTTTTCGAACACCTTAAATTTCTTTTAGTCATTTACATTAAGAGGCTATGTTTCACACCCATAGAGAACACCCATTATTATTATTATTATTATTATTATTATTATTATTATTATTATTATTATTATTATTATTATTATTATTATTATTATTATTATCACCACATCTTACTACCCGTTCGGGCTATACGCACTTACGCTAATGTGTAATGTTAGGGTGATTGTGAAATTAAATGGAGGACCTACAGTTTAACGTGGAATCCGAACCACGGTGGAGGCCTGGCATTTCCCACATTCACATGTCTTGTCAAAGGTGAAGGAAGGGTTTGGTAATCAGATAAATCTGTGCCGGGACCGAGGATTGAACCCCGGCTGCCAGCACAGAAGTTTGACACCTTACCCCTAGACCGCCAGGTCGCCGAACACCCAGTAAAATTATGGCTTTGTATATTCTGATTTTTACATTTCTTGACAGGCGAGACGCCAACAATTTTCTGACCGAGTAACAACAAGCATTTCCAGATTGTATTATTTTCCTAATTTACAATCTAATATTGTTATTGCTAGTTAAAACTGTTCCTAAATATTTTAATTCATTAACCTATAAACAATGTATTGTTTGTTGTAATATCTAAATTATCGTCCTCAATCTGTGCTCTCTGTATTATCATATACTTAGTCTCTTCAGCGTTCACTTCTAAATCTATTTCCTCACTAGCCTCTGATAAAATTTCTGCATTTTTTTGCAACAGCTTCCTTACTATTTACCTAACAAAGCTAAATCATCTGAGTACCCTAATAGCTGTATTGTACCGTTTAAGGTCAACCCTTCTCTACTTACTCTCTTGCATTACTCTAATAACATCTGATAGATGAGATCCAACCCGTACCCTGCCACTCATATCTCTCAAACATACCTCAATCTTGAGCAATTTTTTGGGTAGGCCTATTCCAAACTTAACTAAAAGGTCATATCATTTTTTCCTTTTAACTAAATCATAGGCCTTTTTAAAACATATTTATAATTGATGTACTGTCCAGTTGAATTACTTAAATACACATGTAGTTATCTCACTAATTAGCTAAGGATGTGTGTACCTGCATTTTTATGAAGTAGAAGTGGAAAACCATCAAACCTGTTCCCTGGTGTGAGTGTAGCACAGCTATCTGCTTGGACCCGGCAGCCATTTTTCTACTCATACTCTTATCCAAACAATATTCTTGCTTCCCATTTATTTTCTCATTTATTTCTTTATTCATGGTCATAGCTTAGCATTGAACTGGTAGATCCATAAATATGAAGTTTTCAGACTAGCTAAAAGTACAGTGGTTTATTGAGTAATGGCAAAACAATAACTTATTGCAATTAAACGTCGATTCACGCCCGCACCAGGAACATTCGGCCTAACAAGGGAAAAGTCTATTAAAACCACCCTCAATAAACCTGAGCAGGATTAGAACTCAGAGCTCCCCTTATTGTGCAGTCCAGTCTATTGAGAAAGTAATGTCTTATACCAGAGATGCCCAACTTAAATTATAAACGAGAAGGATGACACATATTCTCTCCTACGGTGGGCCAGATAACTTCACCCCCCTCACAACTATTTTTGACACTTAAAAAATGAGAACTAATACATAATATATTCAAGTTAAAGTTCATGCTCCAACATTATATACATATGTGGCTATATTTAGTCTTGTTCACTCAACAACATACATAATGTTTACTCTACATTCAAGTACAAACTACCCTGAAGCGCTTGTATTGTTTTTTAAACTAAATTTATTTTAAAATCATTTTAGTGGGATTTATGACCTTTGATTTCAAGAGACGTTAATATCTGGAGTAAGTTTGGATACACAGAGTTGTAGTGTTGCATGCAGATGGTCATCTATGTTGCGATAGCGCTACTTGTATTTTATTATATTCATTCTTGAGAACGTTTGTTTGTAAATGTATGTACTACCAAATGCATACACATATTTCCTTGCAAATTTTAATAAAGCTGGGAGAGTCTTTCATTGCTAAGACATTTATAAAAATTCACAAGATTTCTTAATTTGTATTAACAATACAAAAATAATCCTCACTCCACTTGTCAATAAAATTTGACACTCTCTATCTACATTTCTATATTTTCAAAGAGACATAACTTATAAACGGGTATTTGAAAAAAATATACTCTACACTATTTTCTTCAATCCTACAGAAGCCACGACTAAATACACAAATTCATACTGTGGGTGCACCATTACACTGGTGTTCAATACTTGTAGTTGTGGGGCAAGAGGGGGAGGCTGGTCATCCACTTTGTAATGGGAAAGACTAAATTTATACTACTAGACAAAGCTCCTGGACTTAACCCTTATCCAATTATGGGAACGAAATGTCTGTGGTGTATGAAATTTAACCGTTCCATTTACAGCAATATGAAAAGACAAGGGTTTACATTAAGGAGTTTGGTCTAGATACGCAGTTTATAAAGAAGTAGTCATGTGTAAAGTCCCTATCCTACTTTAGACAAAACTTTGTAAGGTCACTACTTTTATTTGGGTGTCTGGTAGCCAACCCTACTACACACTACCGTGGCACCGTAGGGACTTACATGGTTGGGATGGACCCCGAGCAGTAGGGGTGTGATTGGGTGGTTCATGGGGAGTGAGACTCTAGTGTTAGTCCAATAATGTATATTTATTAATCTATTCAGATGACTAAACTACTACAAAGGTAACCGGTAGATCTCCCGTGACGAGGGAGCAGGCAAGATAGCAGGACTCGCAAGCCTTCCTATAGACCCGCGTTCGACCCTCTGGTGGTGGTGGGGACCACGAGATTACATTTTATTCTGTCGTTTGGTCAGTCGTTGCTAGATACCGACCCACATGCACTCAGCATGGCTCCAAACACTAAATAAGGTGTAATTTTAGCACCTAACTTGCTAATATTGCTATCCCACCAGCCAAGAAGGTCCACCGATCGTACTGTGCTCGCTCGTACAGGATGCAAGCTATATGAGATAGATGCTATTTTCAGCAGGATGGCAACCCAACACTCTATACTTCCAAGGAAATGTACAAGCGTGGGCTAACCTCTTGCCAGAATAAACCTTAAAATAATTATGCTCTTACACATGATAGTTTGTTTTATCCTTTTGTAGTTTTAAGACATGTTACATGAGTAGTATTTTCAATCCAAAATACAAACCACTAAAATAAAGTTCACATTGTCAGTATTGTACACGGGCCAGAGAAAATACATTCACCCTGCACCTGGACCGCCGGTTGTATGTTGAGCACCTCTTTCTTAGACCATTCGGCCACTGAAGTGGTTTGACGTTTTAGCTATAACTCTATTTGATTGCCCGAGTCATTTTTTCAGTCTCCCATAAGATATCCTCAAACATTTCTAACCTAATTTTGCATACATTTTCTGTTTTGTATTATTTTTTGCAATGCTTTTAACACAAAGCAAATCATCTAAATGCTGACTCTTTGAATTTATCAGTTTTGTACCACCTATATTTGTATTTATTTGTCCTAGCAAACTTGAGGGCAAGGAATATTTTTTCATGGTAAGTGGCAGTTTTATTATAAATTTCTTTACAAATCTCAATTGTCACATATTCTGAAACTGAAGTATCTTTAGCATAGTGACTTAATGTTAATTTATACATGATTGTGCTATGCTAGTTTTGTATCAGTGCCTTGCTATCTGTGACTTGTCCCACCCAAGTACCTACACATGACCATACATGGGCTATGTCAAATTTGTGAAGAATTCAAATATCTCACTTTTAAGTCATAGAAAAGGGTACTGATGAAAATGGTTGAATTTTGGTAGTCGTTTATCTTGTTTAATTCATGAGCCAAATTCAGAATACTACCCAGATTCTTTGGTCAGGTGACTAGAGGCATTTAATGTTTAAAAAAATGCAGCCAAGAATTACTCTAAAGGTGACCTGGCGGTCTAGGGGTAAGGTGTCAGACTTCTGTGCTGGTGGCCGTGGTTCAATCCTCGGTCCCGGCACAGATTTATCTGATTACCAAACCCTTCCTTCACCTCTGACAAGACATCTTGTGAATGTGGGGAATGCCAGGCCTCCACCGTGGTTCGGATTCCATGTTAAACTGTAGGTCCTTCATTTTATCTCCCAATCACCCTACCATTACACATTAGCGTAAGTGCGTATAACCCGAACGGGTAGTAAGACGCGGTGCTAATAATAATAATTACTCTAAAGAGCTTTTAAGGGTGTTCAAATTTCACAAATTTTTCCATGTAAGAGTACTTGAAATATCTTTTTGAAAGTGTATAACCCAAATGGGTAGTAAAACACAGCGTTTTTAAAAAAAAGAAAAAACCCCACATAAACTTTACAGGTGATAGAACTATAAATGTATTCTAAGGGTATCCACATTTCAAAACTTTTATGAGGGAATCCAAATGACTCCTTGAGTATAACTAAATTCTCAATTTACAGACGAGGACCACTACAAATAGCTTCTGGGCATTCCATTTTTAGACATTTTCTGTGAAAGGGTCCCTGAAACCCCTGTGTCTTGGGGGACAAGTTTGATTTTTTTTGGTGCTAATTCCTCTTCCCTCTTAACACAAATAACATTCTGCCACCACTGGTTGAACACATTTGTGTAATGTATACTACTGTTTAACTTGTATATTCCTCATGTGTGTATTAGCACACTTCACAACTGGATTAATTACTTTCTTATTCATACCTAAAAAAAGTTATGATAATAAGCATCTATAATAATTTCATGAATATACCATGGTTTTTTTTTGACAGGGGCTATAGGAATCCTAACTATGGTGACCTGTGACAAACACTCCAAACTCCCAACAGAAATTGCCAAGGGATTTTTTTTAACTAATTTAAATACCAAATTAAAAAAATATAATTGAGGTTGTAGGATGATAAATTGTGTAGACCCTCATTTACAAACATAGCCATTGTGTAGACATACTTATTAATAATAATTGCTCAAGTACTAGAGTTTGTCGCCATCCAGATAATACTAATTAGTTAGTGAAATGGGTAAATTTCAATTTATTCCTTGATTAGCTTGAGATCTACTTTCATTACATGTTGAGTTGCTTTGAGCTTATTAGAAACTGGTCCACCCATGTTTAGAAGGAGGCTATCTAGTGTCTGAGAATCCAGTATCATGGTTTGTACTGAAACATTAGTGACAAAAAAGGTGTACCGCCGAGGACTGTAGATTCTGAAAAAGTTTTTTTTTTTGTCAAACTCACCTCTCAAGTCCATTTTGGATCTTAGCAAACCTCATTATTTTATACTCAATATAAATCCTGAGTTTTTGGAATTTATTTTTTTAAATATTCTAAATAAATTTTATCTTTTTGGTGTATTGTGTTACTAAGGGTAAATTGGCTAGGTACCTCTTACATTATTGTAGTTCTTCCTAATTTCCATGAATAATATGTTATTTAATTTACTGATGTTTTATTTTATAGGAGTGGTCTTGATTGCTGCGCAGAAAGTCCAACACCGGATAATGATGTATTTCGACACTTAGCGTCAGTTTATGCAAATGCCCATCCTTTTATGAAGACTGGTGTTGCATGCCCTTTAGATACATTTGAAAATGGAATAACAAATGGAGCACTTTGGTATGAAGTGAAAGGTAAATATATAGGCTATGCATTAAATATTTGGAATTGAAATCCAGTATATAAACTAACAAGAAGCTTATTATAGATGTATTACATTTTAGAAAGGATTAACTTTTCTAGTTCACTTTGTAGACAAATAATATTTAAATTAACTTGAACCTTAAATATATTTAAAAAAATTGATAACATGTCTTATTATATTCTTTATATTGAAAAATGACAACTAGACATAGGAATAAAACCCAAAACCTTCGACTTAGAATGCCAATGCTCTAACTTTTGAACTCTCCAAGAGTTGTCCTGTGCTCAGGGATATTTTTCACTCATATTTTAAGACAGGGTCTGGGATGGACATGCATACATTGTCGGCTACATATGAGTGATCAATCTTATCTGATTATTTTTATCTGATATGTCATGATTATAATTTATCATTCTTATGTAGCTGACTATTTCTGCTCATCTATCACAGACTCTGCCTTAAAACATGAATAAAGAATGACCCTGGTGACAGAACGACTTCTGGATAGCTCAGTGATTAGAGCATTGGTATACTAAGCTGAATGTACCGAATTTGATTCCCATGTCCAGGTGTTATTTTTCAATTTAAAGAATTTGATATTTAGATACAGTTATAACCTTAATTAGTTGTTTTATTACAAGTACTTTACACCTGTGGTTCCTAAACTGTGGGTCATGAGTTTAACCTTAAAAAATTACCAATTTTTTTCCCCTTGAGGGAGAGAGTAAATATTTCTATTAACAAGCTTATACCTGGTAAAATTGGGTTTTAATTATATATAGATTGTTAATTGAACAACATACATCATTTTCATTCAATTGTTATAAAGTTATTTATTTTATAGCATCATTTTTCAAAAATTGGTATCTCTATGTGACATGTCAACTGTTGGAAAGTGCTATATCAAATTTAACTAGGTTGAGTGGTAGTAACAGTTTTTTTTTCTATTTCAGGCGGTATGCAAGATTTTAACTATCTTCATTCAAACTGCTTTGAAGTCACATTTGAGTTGAGTTGTTGCAAATACCCAAATGCATCCAATATATCATATGAGTGGTCAAATAACAAAGAATCCTTGCTCAGTTTTATTGAAGCAGTACATATGGGCATAAAAGGTGGGATTTAAATTTAGTTTTACATGTTTTATCATAGATTTTGTTATTTAATAATGGTTGTTTAAATAAAGATAATTATTTCATAGCTGTTGACTGATAAAATTAAGTTTTGATATGTACACAAGCTATTTATTTTCACCTAGAATTTATTCACGATCTAGTTTATTCAGAAAACTTAAAATAAATATACTAAATTTTTTTCCTGGATGGGGTCTTAAACTACATACCTCTAAGCAACCCAATTTATTATCTAACTTTAAAGAGCAATTTCTCCATCTCCAATAACTTTGTATTTAAGATGATTGTTCTAGATCCAACAATGTATATTATTTATTATTATTTAGCATCGCATCTTACTACCTGTTCGGGTTATACGCTAACAATTTATAAAATCTCATATTAACTCTATATTCGAAGACTCATTAAGGTAAGGATATTTTGATCACTTCACAATTGGACAAATCCATATAGTGGTTAATTCGGAAAGCTTTAAAAATTTATTTTGACTTTTCACACTCTTGACATGTGCAACAAACATAGAATATTTATTTCCCAAAAAAAATATTTCATTTCTTTTAATTATTATAAATCAAGTGGACTACACTTTAAATACTGTTACCAAAAATATGCAGGGGTAGGGCTAATAATAAATCTGTCAATGAAACTATTTAATTAATGATAATTTAATATTTGATTGCACTTAACAATACATACAACATTAGAATTACTGTATCATTTTAAACCAAGTGGTTTTACACTGGGGCATTGTTATTACATACGATTTTACACATAAACATATTTTCACCAGAGCAAATAAATCAAAAGTGGTTTAACTTGGGTAGGATAATAAATCTGTGCTCAGTTCAGTAACATTGTATTATTATTAATAATAATAAGATTAATGTTAATATATACGTTAACAAATTAATATCTGTTGTCACCGCTACAGGTGACTTGATATAGATACTTGCTGGGGGGGATTTGTGATTGACATAATTTTTGGGTTTTTAAAGGTTTATTAATACTACCATTCTACTACAAATGTGATGTTAGAGGGAATGTTACAATTAAGAGACGAATCTTTTAAATTTCATTTCATCCTCTTATAGAGTGACTCACTTGGCTATTGTCTCATGTTGTTTGTTTTACCACATTTGATTAATTTTGTATTTTATATCTTATTTGTTGTATTCAGCTTTCCATTTCTAGCAGGTGTATTCTTTGCATTTATTATCTCATCTTCTATGGGGATTTTACTATGTTTTAAATTTTTTGTAAATGGCGCTAATATCTTACCAAGTGCAATAAACAGTATTGCTGCTTTAATTTATCTTCAGCATTTAAAAAAAATACATTTAAATATAATTAATTTGTATAGCTATCTCCACTTTAAACTTCTTGTTTACAGGCGTAGTGATGAACCATGATGGTGCAGGTATTCAAGCAGCCCAGATTGTTATTGAAGGCATTAACCATGTCGTGACTACAACAAACCATGGAGAATACTGGCGCCTTCTTGTTCCGGGAAATTATCAAGTGGTTGTGACCGCTTGGGGTTACAAACCAAGTAACTCCACACCTGTCACTGTTGTGGAGGGGCAAGTCAGTTGGAAGAACTTTACTTTGGAGCTAGATTCATCTCACTCAGGTAACTTGTAATAGAATCTGGTTTATTATCGCGCAAAGCCTTTTAAAAATGATAGGATATTAAATACACTGAAACACAACCTAAGCACAATTGAAATGTTTTGTTATTGGGTTTAGATGGATTTTATTTTATTTATTTTTTGAGTATTTAACGTGCACTTTCTTAACTGACTGATTATATCAGTTCACGAAAATCTATATGAATGAGAGTGAAAGAGATTATCAATTTTGCCAGGAAAGGTATTTCCCATACCTTCCAGGGTTATTTTACACAATCGACATGGGACGAACAGCTTTACTCCCACTCTGAAGGAAGTTGTGCTACAAATTTTTATTGCTAAAGAAAATTCCTTCATCCCCGGTTGGGCTTGAACCCACAATCATTGGGTCCTGAGGTGAGATTTTTACCCCAAAACTATTGAGGTTGACGAGTCTAGATAAAATATACAATCTTAGTTGCATAAGAATATTTAAAAATTGAACTATGACTTTTTATTACATCCTTGTACAAATATAATTACCTTAAGAATGTATCAGTGATAAGCTTCCTTTTGTTTGACTTCCATGGCATTAATCACTTAAACTACCAAAACTATTCTAGATTTGTTGAAATTAAGTTTATATAATTATATATAAATGTATAAATAACTACATTATATGTGTAGGAATATGTGAATTTTGTAAAGACCTTACACTAATTTGACAGAGATGTCTTCATCCAATTTTTAAGCTTTATTCAAATATCTGTGTATTACATTTCTGCAACATCCTGTTGATATTTATAAAATATTTTTTATTTGTTCATTTTTAAATTTGTGTTGACAAAGAAAAGCCCATTTCTATTTTAGGTCTAATACTGTGTTTTTATACTATACATTTGTTTTACCAAGCAATTACTGGATTATTGCTTTTTCATACATTAAATATCACAGAGTAGTTGACCAATTTTTTTTTATGTAGGCCTGCACTTAATACAATTCACATTTTAAATGGACAGCCTAGCTTGGATATAGAAAATGTTTCTTTGTTCGCAAATAATTGTAAACACTACATTTTGGTCACTATCTGTTAGGTAAAAATGGAGAAAACTAGGAACATTCTAACTTCAAAAATGTTATGAAATACAGGCATAATGATATAAAATTTCAACTTTTCTTGCCAAAACCCCATTTATAAGTCATATGCACCATGACGGAAGAGAGTTCAAACCCACTTTCTAATATTTATTACTATTAATTTTTACTCTAAATTCCTATGTTATCTTTAACAAATTCTAAATATATATATATATATATATATATGAGTATATTAAATATATTACATTATTTATATATATCAATGACTGTAAAAACCATGTGTTCTAGATTTTCCCACTTAGCTGTTTGAATCGAGAATTTCTATTAGACGAGAATGTAAATTGATGCTTAGTTCTACTGAATTCTGTACATATGTATAAAATATAAATAATTTCAATGTAAATTTAGTTCATAACCTAAAACTAAATTAAACTTACCATAACGTTATGTAATTTTATAATGTAAACCTTTTTCATCATTGGTGGGTAGGAAACAAATCTTATCTACATTTGAAAATAATTTATTTGTGAAACTGATGTATATTATATCTCCAGTGCTAATCTAGCTTTTATTGAGATTGAACTCTTTCCTATCAGGTTCTACAACATATTCTTAATTTGTCATAAAATAAGAACAGATCATTATGATGTAAATAATATCCCAAGGTATAACCCTAAACATCTAAATTTCAAGTTTGAACATGATATATTAAACGGTTTTAAATATTTGCTCAGGGAAATACAGATGGACATAATTGTAAAATCCACTTTTTTGGTTTCAGGGGCACATAAAATGTAAAGGTCCATCCAAATCTCAAGGTCAAAAGTTTTCACTATCATACTACTTGATCTTTATATGATGAAGTAAATAAATAAAGAACACCAGACACACAAGATTTTACATACTTAGAAATTCCTTTGCTCTATACAGGTTTAGCCTAAATTATCTTTATTTGTAAATAATGGAAAACCTACAACATTTACACGTATAAAAAAAAGAAAGTAACATTCTTAGTTTTTTTGTAAATACATGTTAAATTTTGGAGACTCTGGGTGCTTGGTATTGATCACAGTGACTGCTATATATTCCACTTGGTGCTCTAATCATGGCCAAATGGATGGTCGCAAAGACCAGTGATCTATCAGTCCATGTGTGCTTCTAGCCATGTAGACTAGGCCTCATTTTCTGTGACATTACTCTCATGAGTGCCATAGATATTTTGGAATGCTTGTTCTGTTGTGGGCTGTGTATATATACAACTGGGCACTTTTGTGAGGTGTTAATTTAAAGGGGCGTTCCAAAATTCTAGGTGTCATTGGTGTACATCGTTAGATTACAAATGTTAGCTAATTGTGGGACAGAAGAAAAATCTTAAATACTGAATAGAAGGGAGGACAACTTCATGGCTTAAAGTGACTGTAAATATGGATTGGCTCTCTTGTCTTCCAACACAACATCTGTAGCACATATTGCTGCAAAATTCTGGCGCAGGGATTCCCAAAACTTGTAGCTTCTTCCAACATTTGGCATGTAGGCTCTAACTAGGGAGTTAGATCAAAGCTGATAGTCCTAAGTTGAAAATAATTAATCGTACGCAAGCCATAAGGGTGCTTCCAAGTACAACAGGTTTCCAAACGAGCGGCCCAAAGGGGCACTTATTGTCGAAGTGGTTATGTTAGAGGGGGAGTGAACTGAGAAGGTACTATCCGTGACGAGTGAGAAAAGTGTGAAGCACTTTTTAAAAAAATATTGTTTTTTCAGATTTCATTCATATAGAGCAAACAATTTCTTTTATTCATAAATTACACTTAAAATACATACATTTATTTTAATTAGGAATTTTTGTTTTTAATAAATATACAACTCAAACTTATTTTAGAAGTATTACATTTTATGACTAAATATTTGTGACAATGTGGGCAGTTAATTTTTCTTGTTTTTAAATAGACTAATTTAAAAATGTGGTGTGATCTTACAAAACATATATTTTTAATCCTTAATAAAATATTTTTGGTTTAAAATCGTTTCTTTATTTCATCTTGTAACAATGTAATATATATTTTGATTGTTCTCTTTTTGTATGCTATTCTTAGTAGAAGTTTATTTGTGCCACTCAACAATTAGCTTAAATAATAATACTTTAATCTAATATTAGCATGGTTAAAAACAAATTATATGAAATAATATTAATATTTTACATCTCCCTAATAGTTATCAACCAGGTAAAAACTTATTGTAAACATTTTATTACTTTGGAGAAAACACCTGTATTAATCTGATAATATGAATTTATTTAATATTGTTTTTAAAAAATTTAGTGTTATTTAACAATTATTATCAATCCTTTCACTGCCATATATTAATGTTTATAAACGTACAGCTCTCTAACTTTCTCTACTCTTTAACACCATATATTGACATTACTTTGGAACTATTATGAAGTATGCCCTGCATTATTGTATACATTTCTCATAAAATTAGATATTCATCGCCAATCACACAATTGTTTACTATGTAATGCATTTTCGCTTTGTGTTGTTTTGTTTAAATTAGTAGTTTGAGTTAATTTTTATTCTTTCATGTTAGAAAGTCAACCCTCCCCTGTGGTGGTAGCTTCCTTTCCCTATCAGACCAAAATATCACCACAGAGAGTGTGTTATACAAAGAGAAATATACTAATAAATCATCAGGGACCTTTAATGACCTCCACTCAATCCAACCAAACCCAGGTGACCTTGTTTATTTTTACCAGGGAGTTAGAGTCAAAGTTAAATAAAATCAGGAGTAGTAACTATTAGGGCCTTTCGGCAATTTTATTTATAACATAAATATTTGAATATATATCATTATAGGATGAAATTAGGTTGCGACTTCTACGCAACATATTAGACGTTTAATCATTACATAAATTGTCTCCAGTTGATCAAAAATATAATCAGAGTTAATTAATAACTGGTAAATATCCAAGTTTATGACTTTATAAGATAACACAAGGGTGTGAGCTCTACGCTAGATATTAGACATTTAATATGTAACATAAAATAAATCAGAGTTTTTGAATAATTAATTATAGGGGGAACAGTAAAGTCAGTTTACAACATAAAAATATTGCTCTAATAATGTCCATATTATACAATCTCTCAATAGGGGTTCTACAAGAAACATATAAGAACTACTTTGAATTTAAATCTCAAAAGACTGACTTGTGAATAAAGTACGTAAAAAGGGGTTATAGACATCTAGGCTGTTCCATGCCATTAATTCTCACTCTAACCGCTTTATACCTACGAATAACATAAATTATATGCCAGTGCGTAAAGGCTTATTCCTCAGACAAAACTTTAATAAACAATTTCAACGTAGAAAGATAAAATATCAACTAATACATTAATCTCAACTCAACTAAATTAACCGCAATAAATACATATTATAAGACAATTTCCGCGACTTCTGTATAATATAGAAACGCAGCCAAAAAACCTAATATAAATTAAACTCAACTTCTTCCAGTGCACAAAGAGGCGACTACATATTTAAATATCAGTACGCAAAACCCTTCCCACTAACGTAATAGTTACGAAAAAAAAATATTATTTAAATCCCCAACATTACGGCTACTTACATCCTAAGGTGTTCCTTAGAACTATTGGCATCAAAGAGTACTGAGAATCGCTGAGCACTTGTTTATATTCTGCTTGTAACAGCGGGGGAAATGAAGAGGGATTACATGACGTAAGGTGATGTCATTCACAGCAAATAAGCGCTTAGATTACCTCATCAGCGCCTGCATACAACGCTGTGAGGTAGTAGATGATGGGGGTGGGGCGGGGTGGACACACTTAGCACTACAGCTCCAATGATCTCCACAAGGCAGCTCTTGCGCACCAACCACTACGTGGACTTATTCCAGCGGAAACACTGCACGTTCCCGACAGGCCCCCAGATATTGTTTACTCTTAGTGGCGGTCACAGTCGTCGGCTGGCACGACTTCTTGCTTTGTATAGCCGTTAACTGGGGTAAGTGCTGGATGTACTCTTGGTGGCGGAGGTTTGCTGGTTATAGTTTGTAGCCACGGTACAACAGGTCATAAAGATTATCGTAGATGTGAAAGAACAAAGTAACACTTTACCAAACAAAATAATATAAATGAAAATGACACACTACACTCACTACATGGCGATCTTTGAGGTAACGAGCATCCAGCAAGACAGCTGACAAGAATACAAAGAGATAGGAGGTCGTGTGTGCATTCGTACCATCTGTGAATGTGTGTATGTGGATGTGCAGATGATGACACTAGTTGTGAGACGAAACTCGTAAACAAATGTTCTCAGCGTAGCCTATGGTGTTGTCCTTGCTCAGAGTGAAGGACTGCTGACACTTCCCCTCGAGTCAAGGATCACGAGAAGAAATAACATCCTTATGTCACAGCAGCCATCCCAGCAGATTTTGTGCATCAAGTATGCCTTGATCTTGGCAAAGCCTTGTTCAGAAAATCAGCTACTTGATGCCCAGTCGATATATGACTCACAGTGAAAGACTTGTCTTGCAGTATGTCCCTGACAAAGTGGTTGTGGATGTCAAATGTGTTTTCTCTTGGAGTGGGTTCTTGGCCAGTCTCAGCGAGCTTTGGTTGTCACAATAGATTGCGAGATCTTCCAATTCGTCAAGGCGCAACTCACGGTTAAAATGTTGGATATAAATTGCCTCTTTTACACAATCTAATAAGGCCATATACTCGGCTCCGGTGGTGGAAAGAGCCACCGTCCTTTGTTTCCTAGAGTCCCAAGAAATCGGGCTTCCGTTGAACATGAATAGATAGTTGTATAGGACCGTCTATCCTCGGCGAAATTACCCCAATCAGCATCTACAAACCCTTTCAATTTTTCTGGATCGGTCCTGTAGGTTAGTCCAACATTGGATGTCCCCTTCAGGCACCTGAGAACCCGCTTGGCTGTCTTCCAATGACTCTCCCTATAACAATTGTTGAATTGACCCAGCTAGCTGACAGCGAAAGCAATGTCAAGCCGGGTTGATGTGGACAGGTAAGTAAGAGCTCCTACCAGTTCACGTTAAGGGAGCTTCTCGTCTTCTTCATTTGGTGCCTGACTTCCCTTCAGTTTTGCGCATGGGTCGATAGGAGTACTTACTGGTTTGCAGTCGGTCATGTCAAAACGATCAAGAAGCTCCCGTACATAACCTCACTGTTGTAAAGAGATTTACCCATCACCCTGGTCAATCTCAATGCCCAAACAACACTTCGCGTAACCAAGATCCTTTATCTTAAAATGCTTGCCCAGCTCCAATACTAGGTCAGTGATTTTTTTGGATTTCTAGACGCAATTAGAATATTGTCTATGTATGTCGCTATCAATGTCACGTCTTCCCCTGAACCGATTTGGAATAAGCACAGATCAGATTTTGTGGGAGTGGTTTCTAGTTTCTCAAGGGTTTTTATCCAGCTTGTTCTACCAACTCCTGCCCACTTGGCACAACCCATACAGGGACTTCTTCAGAAGGCACACTTTATTACCTTTACGGAATTCGTTCAACATGATCCTGGCCTTGATGCCGGTCGAGTTATTACCCTCGGAGTGTATGATTCTCTGTAATACCTTCTTATAATTTTTCGAAGTCTCCATATGGATTTATTCTTCAAGTTCACCGTTTAATTAGGCTGTAGTGACGTCAAATTGTCTGACTCTCATGCCAAATCATGCTGCCACTGATAACATGAGGCGAATGGATCCGATTCATGCCACAGGTGCACAAGTCTCTGAAAAATAAATGCCAGGTCGTTGGTTTAATTCTTGTGCTACCAACCTTGCCTTTGTCTTCTCAATCGTGCCATCGGGTTTTGATATGTTGTGCAAAACCATGCAGCACCCGATGACTATTTCTTGTTCAGGTTGATCTACACGCTTCCATGTATTATTTTTTAGAACTGACTTCATCTCACTTACAATAGCTTGAAACCATTCTGAAACATCAAGACCCATCATTGCTTGATTCATCAGCACTTCAGAGATGAAGATTTGCTCGACTTCAACGATTTCAGTTTGTTCAGGGACACTGGGGTGATAAATCTTTCTTGGCCTTCCCCTCAAGCATTTCCTTACAACCTTTGGTCGACCACGTCCTCTTAGCTGGTGTGGAGTTTGAGCTTCAATGATGTCGTTGTCGTCATCCACTTCGCAAGGAATGTCGTGTTCAACATCCACAGCACTGACAGGTACGAGCGGCCATGCGTCAGGACCGAAGCCACTGAAATCCTGTTTTTGCTTCGAGTTGTCTGAGGCCGATATCAGATTTTCTTCCTCGTGTGGAGGATTTTGTTTGAGGTCCACGTGATGTTGATCATGCTTTGAGTTGTCATATGTTGGCATTTTCAAACCGTCAACATCAGCATCATCAGTATCCTTGAGCCTATCTTCAACGAATTTTACATCGCGGCTGATAACTACGTTCCTCTTTTCCGACGACCAAAAGCGGAAGGCTTTGGATTCCTCCGAGTATACAAGGAAAATTCCCTCCTGACCCCACTGCTTGAGCTTGCCCTTGCCAGGTTCTCGATCGAGGTAAAAACACATGACTGCCAAATACTCTTAAGTGTGAGATATTGGGTGGTTTACCGGTCCACGCCTCAAATAGTGTGAGACAGTTTAAGCTTTTGGTGAGTAAGTGGTTTTGGAGGTAGTTGGAGGTGGAGTTGGAGGTGTTGATTGCCTCAGCCCAAAATGAATTTGGCAATTTGGACTCCATCAACAAACATCTGGCTGCATGGAGAAGTGTACAGTTTCTCCTTTCAGCTACACCGTTCTGTTCCGGGTTATGAGGAACAGTCAGTCTTCGGGTGATACCTTGCTTCTTCAAGTATTGATCAAACTCTAGGCTTGTGTACTTCACGACCATTATCAAATTGTAAACACTTGAACTTTTTGCCCTGCTGATTTTCTATGGGGGCTACGTACTCCATCATAGCATTGAAAATCTCAGCCCTTGACTTCAGGAACCTGCATTCACACCCCCTTGTGGAGTCATCGATAAACTCGACATAGTACTTGCCACCTCCTAGAGAACTTTTCCTCATCGGCCCGAATGTGTTCGTGGGGATGAGGTCTAATAATTGTGTTCTTCATTAGGACCTCTTAGGAAACGTGGTCCTCGACATTTTTCCCTTCGAACATACATCACAGTCTGGTTTAGTTGTTTTTGTGTAAGTTTCATTCCAGTCACAACCTCTTTGCATACAGCGTCTATAATGTATCTCGTGTTCGCTTGTCCGAGTCGTCTGTGTAATAATTTGAGCGGAACTCTTAACTTGTTTTTGAGGGGGTGATGCGGTACGAGCGTCTTCTTCAAACTGGCGCATGTAGTATAGATCCCCAATTTTGTCAGCATGTAGTTCAACTTTTCCGTTCGAGTTCACTACTTCCGTGCATTTTTGTTTGAAAACCAAATCAAAGCCTTGGTCAGTAATCTTACTGACAGATAAGAGGTTAGTCCTCAGGTCTGGCATGTGCTATGCGTTGGTCACTGTGAAAATTATTTATTGCCCGATAGATTGGCGGTAAACAATAACGTTCTTTTTCCGATAATTTTCGCCAATGAGTTGTTTGCGAGATTTAACGTACCGCACTTCTCGACACTGATTCTGTGGAAATTGCCTACATCGTGGCACAGATGAGTCGTAGCATCACTATGGAGACACCATCTTTGGTTTTGCACTGATGTCTCGGTGGAATAAAAATACACGTTTCCAGTTTTCTGTGATTTTTTGTTTTGGCCATTGTGCCAACATTGACTTTTTGTGTCCCTGCTTTTTGCAAGAGTAACATCGCACTTTATCTTCAGATTTTTGCAATTTGAAATCACTTTTGTTTTCGCCCGGTTTCCTTTTTGGATAATTTTGTTTACCACTTATGTTTCTGAACATGGCGTCCGATGTCTCGCCGCCCCTGCTATTTTTTTCGATGATCATAGCGCGTAGGCACTCTGGCATTGGTAGCTACTCACATGACTAGATTGTGCACCTTAAATTTTTGAATGAAAAAGGTAAACCACACAGCAACATAATGGCCAACTGATGTGGATTTATGTCGATGTCCACGTCACTTAGCTTGTCGACGGTGTCGAAGAATTCGTTCAGGTGGTCGCGTATGTCTCCGCCATCCGCCATCTTGTCTGAAGTCAATCTTTTCAAAAGTGTTGCTTTCTGGGTTGGACCTCGGGACTGACAAATTTCTCACAACCTCGTCCACATGGCACGCGAACTTTCACGGATTTTTTTACTTTTATACCATTTAAGCTCGTTTGAAAGTATTGACAAGACTATGTCCGATCTTGCCTTCTGATTGTTTCTTTCCCATTCTAGCACCTTGACAGCATTTTTGTTGTTATCACCCAATTCTGGCTTTGCATTTGTGCCGGTAACAAATTCCCACATGTTGATTTTTACTACCATGGCCTGCAGTCGCAGTTTCCACGTGTTGTAGTTTTGTTTGTTGAGCCACTCAATTCTTGCGGTTTTCGTGTTCATCATGGTTAATGGCGGTTTCACGCACGCTATGATTTGTGAGTCCCAGTTTGACTTATAATTCGTAACTTGTACTTATTTTCTTCGCGCACCTGTTAGAAAGGTTATTAAGAATATCGTAGATGTGAATGTCTGAAAGAACAAAGTAACACTTTTACTAAACAAGATAATATAAATGAAAATGGCACACGACACTACATGTCGATCTTTGAGGTAACGAGCATCCAGCAAGACAAACTGACAAGAACACAAAGAGGTAGGAGGTCGTGTGCGCATTCATACCATCCATGAATGTGATTATGCGCATGCGCAGATGACTACACTAGCTGTGAGTCGAGACTCGTAAACAAATGTTCTCAGTGTAGCCTATGGTGTTGTCCTTGCTCAGAGAGAAGCACTCCTGACATTTCATTTATTTTTATTAGTATATTCCCTAATGACCCCAGTGTGTCGATGGGTCTCTAAACACCAATATTAGTATATTTTTTAGTAACAACATAGTTTAGGCTTAGAAGAACGTTTATAATCGTAAAAATGGGGGACAAGCAAAAAATAACTGCATTTCAAAGATTTTTCTAATTCAGCACAGACATGTATACAGGATATTTTCCTAATTTATCAGCGTAAGGGTTAACGAAACCTTAAATCTGTGATTTTTTCTAAATATTACTTTTTTAACATAATTAATTCTTGTAAATATGTTCTCTTTGTAGCTTGAATTTCAATTTATGCAATTTATTCAAGAGAAGTGTTAGATTTGTTTGTATTTCACAAAATCCTAATAAACCCTTATTATTTGTGAAACCTATTCATACCTGATTTTTTGTTTTCCCAAAATATGTGCAAGTAAATAATTATGTTTACGCTTTAAATACTTCCATTATTAACAAAAATTATGTTAATACTGTATCCATTCTCATTTTTGTAATTATCTTAACCATTGGAATTATATTACAAAATTATATGCTTAGCAGCAAAAGGTACATTAAATGCCTATCATGTGATTGAGAGTCTACATTCATTATTTCCAGTAGACCATTTTTGAATAAAGGCCACATTGAAGATTAAAGTTATAATAAAGGCTGCAATAACTATTTAAAACCTGCAACAGTGAATGAACGGTCTCACAAGTCACTCTTGGGTTGGATCTAGGATTGCCAAGGATGTGGAAATCAGGATTTGAATATTGAGTGTAAATTTACTTAAATAGTTAAATAAATGCGGTACATTTACTCTACAATTCACTTTCCTTTTCCCTATTTTTATTAGTGTAAAAACCTATTTTAACTGCCCAAACAGGTACTAACTAGGACAGAGTGGCGCGGTGACTATTTAAGCAGACAAATTTGTAAAAAAAAGCATCAACATTTTAACCCCTTCCCCCCTATTTTTTTGGGTTAAAATAGTACAATAACTAACTATATTTAAAAAAATAGTGTTGAATAGTTAATATATTGTTTGGCATTAAAAATTACATATGCTGTGTGTCTGAAAGGCCTTAGGACTATTTTTTTTAAAGATACCACTGGTGCCAACCATTGGCAAATGTTGTTGAAACTATTGACTAACAAGTTTGAGCCTGCTCTCTGCCATGTTTTATCAGTGTGTCCAACATATTTCCTCTAGAAAGTCGTGTTTTATTTTGGAGCATTAAAATCACAGTCATATTTTCAAATACCAAGAAAAGAGTAGCAATCAAATTTAGTTTAAAGCTTAAAAAAAGTTCACCTGAAACAGTTACAATGATAAGTTAGGGTTTTGGAGATGAAGCACTATCAAGATCCAACGTTTTTGGCTGGTATGGATCGTTCGATGAATGTTGAGAAGAGGATCAAGAGGATGTGCGGAGGTGTTGCCCCTCCCAATACTTTGAAGAATAAAAGGTAAAACACATTTTTCCTTCATATTTTGATTGTTTATAAACAAAGTCCTAAATTTTTTAAGACACCTTGTGTTTGTATTTAATTTATGACAAACAAACAGTATAGCCTTTATAAAATTCAGATCTTATTAGTGACAGTTAAAATTACTGACACTTGCCCTTATGAACCGAATTCATCACAGAAAAATGAGGAACAGTTTCATAACTCTATGTGGAGACCCCCAAGTTGTAGCTTGGAGGTTTGAAAAATAGCACTAATTTTATGCAAATACATTGTTTATACCAAACAAAATCTAAGTTATTTTACACTACCTGACTTATTCTTTGACATAATATATAATTAAGCTAGTGTAGATATATATATATGTGTGTATTAATTAGTGTAAAATATTCTAGGGGCCTATTTCCATTGACCAAACGTTTTGAAACTGTCAGACAAACATGAGTCTAGAAATGCTTAGTTTCTGTGCTAGGAGGAACTTTATTGTTCAACTAATAATAAATCCAACAGAAGTACTGCAATTAAACAAGACAATTTTTAACAAAATCACAAGACAGAAGAGTTTGTTACAAATAATATTCAATATGGTGTTATCCTGTTTTGCTGCACCATCTAAGCCTGAGCTCCATGCTTTGTCATACTCTGTTTAATACACCTGACGTTTACGTATTTTCTCACATTCATTTACAACAAGTTTTCTTAGAAGTCAACATCAGGAACAGGAGTTACACAAACAATGGACTTTAAATGTCCTCAGAGATAAAAATCCATTAGATTCAAATTTTGTGATTGAGCAGGCCATTAAATGGATCCCCAATGACCAATCCATCTTTAAGTAAAACCTTTAATATTCAAAAACTAAATGTTTCTACAACCATATTTATACAAACTTTTCTTAATGTTTGGTTGATGAAAACACCTCTAGAATATTTGACGCTATAATACAATCTCTCTCTCTCTCTCTCTCTCTCTCTCTCTCTCTCTATATATATATATATATATATATATATATATATATATATATATATACATACATATACACACAGTCTTCTCTGGTTTTAGTGAACACAGTGCTACAGTGAACCTAATTCATTGGTCCCGACCCACATACATTTCAGTGTGTGTTAAAAATTTTGTTTATAATAAATCCTCAAATTCGGTTTTAGTGAGCATAAAAATTGAGACTTTCAACAAGAAATGTAATTCTAACATCATCATTCTCTAAAAACATATTAATAAAACTATTGTTATTATTATTATTATTACCGCATCTTGCTACCTGTTCAGGTTTTACTCACTTAAGCTAATGTGTAATTGTAGGGTGATTGTGAGATGAATTGGAGTACCTACAGTTTAACGTGGGATCTGAACCACGGTGGAGGCCTGGAATTCCCCACATTCACAAGTTGTGATTAATACACGTCTTGTCAGAGGTGAAGGAAGGGTTTGGCAATCAGATAAATATGTGCCAGGACCAAGGAATTAATAATACAAGAGTTACTTGAATGTGAATAACAGTCTAAGGCCATTTAGTAAGTCTAATCACTAATTCCTTTCTTTGAGAGAATATATGAAACTCAAAAAATTAAACTTTTCTACTGAGTCTCATTTTTTGAATTTATGAATGGTGTGGAATCAAGTGTGGAAAAAGCACAGACTCTATAGAAGGACCTGGAAAAAATATTAACCAAAACAGTATACAATAAACATCAGCATATAAACAATTCTTTTTAAAAAAGATTAATAGATTTCATTTAAGAGCGATTGTATTTGAACTCTTTATTTTGTTTGTCACTAGCCCACTACTTTCAGATTAAAAAAAACAAACAGTTTTAGTAAACTTAGGGTGTAGTGAACACATATCTGAGTCTGTAGAGGTTCATTATAATCAGAGTTGGCTGTATATACATTTTAGAGATAAATTTATTTTGGTGTCGCTAAACTATTTGTATTCTCCTGATATATATGTACAGAGTATCCCAATAAAATGTGTGCACATTTCATTACCATATATTTTAACAAATAAAAGGACAGACATCATCTTGTTGATATGTAGATTATGTTAAAGCTACAACTGTTCAAAATGACTACCTTCAGCACCAATGCATCGTTGACAATGATGTACATTAGACACACATACTCACTATATTGTCTAGACCAGAATAGCAGCACATGCGTTTTAAACTTTGTTTTTCATGTCCTGCAGTGTTCTTTGTTTTTGTACAAAGTGATTTTTAGAGTATCTACAGGTGAAAGTCCAGTGGTGGTAGGTTAGAAGATCTAGGTGGATACTCCACCCTTCCTCTTTGTTTTATCCATCTCCTGGGAAAAGTGACATCAAGAAAGTGTGGTGTAGTATGGTGGTGTACCATCCTGCTGAAAGTAGCACTCTTCATCCCAAAACTGGTCACTTAAAGAAGGTAGAACGTTGTCTTGCAACATTGTTAAGTAGGTAATGCCTCTGACAGCCACTTAGAGAAAAATGGCCCTATGATTTCTTTTGAAGAGAGACCGCACCACACATATTTCCCTGGTAGATTAACTGCTTGTTGTTCCACTAGGTGTGGATTTTCGGAAGCCCAGTACACACACTTATGCCATTTAACGGTACCATTAAGTATAAAAGTGGCTTTGTCAGACCAAACCATTAAATCTTGAAACTCATTCATTTCTTCACACATGTACAAAAATCACTCACAAAACTAAAGTCGCCTATTTAGATCGTCCTCATTGCTTGGAATGGCCTCTGAATGTATGGCTTCCACTTTACACACCACAAAATGTGATAAACACTGGATTTACAATCACCACTCTCAGGAGAACATTGTCTCGGTTTTCCAGACCGTCCCTTGTTCACATTTTGCATTGTTCCATCAGCCTCAAACTTGTCATGCAATTATGCTATTGTTACTCGTGTGTAGGTGCTCATGTTTCACTTCATTTCTTTAACATCGTGACACCTCACTGACATTCTTCGTTTTCCATTAAGACTTAAGAATCCATTTTTATTGCTGAAACATTAAACGTTGTTCTGCCATTTTCATTTACGTTGTTGTGATGCCATTCGGAGGAATGTACCACCACTAAATACACAGGTAAAGCACTAACATTATCACAATAATTGCTTTTTTATTCAAATTTTTATGGTTAAAATTTACATTCAGAGTGTTATCATTTTTTGGGGGATACTCTGTATGGTGGTACTTAGCTATACTTGTAAAAAAAATCATGGAATCAACACCCTCTATATATTTCTTTTTAGAATAAAAAGGCGTGCTCAAAATTAAAAATAAATAAATCAGAATCTCTTCAAAGGTGTTCCAGAGGATGTGTTTATGAGGTTTCAATTTATTTGCCCCAAAATTTGAGAAAAAATTATTATAAAGAAGAGAACATAAATTTAACCTACATTAAGCTTAGAAAAGTTTACTTATAACTATCTACAATAAAAGAATGTGATAAAAATATATCAAATAATTAAAAAGCATACTATAATAATGAAATAAGATTTTCTTACTTTTATTTTGCCAAAGGGTCTTTCCTGCATATAGTGAATAGGCTGTGGAATCTGTAGAAACTCTTAGCACAACTTAAGCTTAATTACTCAGACCCTGGTGACCGTTAATAGCTACCCTTAAGGGAAAATTACCCATGTTACCAGCTGGGAATTGAACCCAGGACCCCAAGCTGGCAGCTAGGATCTCTGACCATACTAAGGGGCTGGTTGATTCTCTTGGTTAACAAACTTTTGGTAAAAATAAACACTTTTGGGGAGCTTAATTAACATTTCTATTTTATTAAGAATGTTAACCTATTTATTATAGTTGATTATGGTTTTACTAATAAATCATAATAACTTCAAATAATCTTGTTATATTTTAGATTATAATTACAATATTAAATATGGTCACTGAAACTTTATTTTATAACAATGTTTGTTAGTTATTACAACTATTTGAGTATTGACTGAATTAATACACTTAGCATGTCAGCCTAACTATGTTTACATTTATTGGCTTATAAGTATTCTTCCTTCTCTGTCAAAAGAATTAGGGTTCTTGGTAAGTAGCTATATTTGCACACCTATGAACATGGATTCTAATCAATACTCCATTCAAGCTTTCTTCTTAGTCACATCACATGTACAACTTAAATCAATGCTACATATGATATTAACCTTTTTAGTGCCATGAGTTTATCTTATAAATTCTGACTTCTACCGTTAGAAGTGCCAGAACCGATGAGATTGGATTTCCAGATTTCACTAGTTTCAGTGTTACCCAATAGTGTGTGAAGTATTGTGGTATGTCACTAAAAAGAGAACACTTCCCTCTATTACAGAACAGTATATACAGATAAAAATAACACATTTACCTAAAAAATCTCTTCATTAATAACATTGTCAATTTCTCTTGTATAACCTTACAAAAAATGATGAAATTATCATGCCATTCTTAGAACACAAAACCTGAAATAGACCTGCTGTTCCTCCCCCGCAAATTCGGTACAGACGTGGCACTAAAAGGGCTAAACTCTAAACAAACAATTGTAAAGTAACTTTTCTAATACCCGTTTTGGTGGCTGCATGGTCTAATGCATGATTTTCCAATCTTCTTTCTTGCAAATGGAGGTACAATTCCTCTAAATATAACATTCTTCATTCCTAAAACCATTGGTGTAATAAGTACATAAACGTATAACTTAAACGGATATTAAGTCACGGTTCTAAAAAAACTTTTCTAATAGGTACTTCTGGATTTTATTAAGGCCTTTAACAATGTAGATTTTTAATTAATTTTAAATAAACTTATTTTTAGGGCTGTGGAGTTGGTACGCCAAGCCTTCGATTCATACCTCTCTATTTTTCTACTTTCTGATTCAAACTCCCTTATAAATGGCTAAAGTATATTAATTAGTAATAACAAAAATACTGCAGTTAAACTCTCCAATACAGATTAATTCATGGGACACCTTTTTGGTTTTATTAATTTATATTGGAATAAATTTGTAAATCCAAATTACACATATTGGTCCTAAAGGATAAAAAAAAGTAATAAATAAAAATTATATAACTACCTTATATTGTTTTGATATTATAGGTTTTTAGTTTGAAACCAGAGCATGTAAATTTTTATCAACTCTGACTCCACAGCCCTGCCTGATTATTGTTTAATCTCTCCTTGAGCTCCATTTATTGGGTGCATTCTTTCTTATGTGGCTGCAAGCAGATCATAAATGACACTGCTTTTGCTTGGAGGTCTTTATTTTGGGACCACTATTTATCTTATTTATTAATGACCTACCTTCTTTCTCTCACTGCAAGTATCACCTATATGCTAATGATCTAAAAGCATATATTTGTTTCGCAATAGTAGCTCCTTAAATCAAAATAAGTAATTATCATGCAGCATGGACTTTTTTCAATCAAGTTTAAATTGCTCTTCTATTTCTGACATAACTCCATACACGAGGCGCATCCACAAAGTAGGGTCTGATAAATTAATTTTAAAAAACTAGTAGGGCTAGAAAAGTTTTATAAAGTACTAAAAATACATGCATACCTGCTTTATTTTTCCACATAGTCCCAATTGACTTCGAAACATATTTATATCTTGGCACCAACTTCTTTATACCCCTTTCAAAAAAATCTACTACCAGTGATTTGAGCCAGTGATTCACACTATTCTTCAGTTTGTCTTCTGCAAAACACTGAGAGGGGAGCCACTCCACTGCTTCATGTTCAGAAACAAGCGATTGGCACTTGGAGTGAGGTCTGTGCTGTAGAGTGGGTGTTCCAGCAGCTCCCATCCAAATTGCTGAATCAACTGAAGAGTTTGAGCTGCAGTGTAAGCTCAAGCATTGTTGTGCATTGTAAGCTTTCACAATATCCCGCAGCATTAATGGTTCATCCTCGTTCAAGAAATACAACAAGCAAGATAGCCTTCTGGTCCCAAAAAACAGAAGCCATTTTTTTGACAGCGTTCCTATTTGAATTTTTTTGCCTTTGGGGATGTTGAATGATGCTACTGCATCAATTGTTGTTTTGTTTCAACATTAGTATATGAAATCCAAGTCTTGTCACCGATTACGATTTGAGAAACATGTTCATCTCATTCTTTTTCAAAAGGCTGCAAAAATCCATGCGTTTTTGTTTATGTGCTTCAGTCAGCATTTAGGGGACCTATCTGGCGCACAGTTTCTTGTAGCCTAGCTATTCTGCCACAAATTTGTGAATGAGTGACCGTGAAACTTCTGGAAATTAAAAAAGAAAGTTCCATAAGTGTGAAACAACAGTTCTCACAAATTGTTGTGCCCACATGTTCCACTAAATTGTCAGTCACCACACTTGCTCAGCCACTGTGCTCCTCATCGTGAACATTGGTGCAACCTTCTTTAAACAGATGGACCCATTGTCCCACCTTACTTACACTCATGACAACAGGCCCATAAACCTTACGTATCCAATGATAAATTTATACAGTGTTAAGGTTTTCTACTAACAAAAATTGCACGACATTACGAACCTCACAACTGGCGGGATTATTTATGACAGCACTCATTTTAAATCACTCTCATAGAACATCATATGAGGATGAAACTGAATTAAAGGGATCAGCATAATACTGATGAATCAATCTATGCTACTGTGCATGTGTGACCCCACCTACGAGTCTATTTTGGCAGTCATATTTCAATTGACCTTACTTTGTGGACACGCCTCAACCTTAACTAGAGATATGCTGTTATAAAGTCTGATATCACTTATAATTGACCACTATGACGTTCGATACTAAGATCTAACCCTAAAAATGCTCTTTTGTTCTTTACACTCCTTGGTGTCGGATAGTTAATTACTTGTGGCTTCTACCTGCCTTACTGAAAACTTGCAGGTTTCGGGTTGTATTTTGAGACTGGCCCTGTTTGGACTGTTTAAAACTCTGTCTAAAATGTTCTACATGTTCATATATTGTTATACTAAAAATGATTGTTGTCACAATAAAAAAACATTTTATGTCCTTCAAATCTGATAGTGCACTATCCATTAAATGTTTAAAGGAAGTTGATAGCTGGTTAAACCAAACACCATGTATTTATAGTGTAGGTGGCAATCAGGTGTTTAAAATTCAATTTTATCTATTGTCAGCAGGTTCTCTATTTTGTTGCCAGAAACTACTCCGTCCTCATGTCAACAGTACCAAATAACAGAGTTTCCCATTCTATCTAAATCTTCTGTGTCAAAGGGTAAAGGATAGGCATCTCTTTGCATCACAGAATTTAGTCCTCTAAAATCTAAACTAAAGCAATATTTTATTTTAATTTCTGGTCCAGTTCTTTTTACTAAAATACAGGTTGCTGACCAAGGAAAGTTTGACTCTTCCGTGACCTCCTTAGCTAAAATATTGTTCACAATTTCTTCCATTATTTCCTTTTGTACCTGTGGTATTCTATACGGCCTATTGTGAATTGGTTTAGTGTCACAAGTGTTATTAGAGTGTTTTACTTAATGAGTAAATCCTAAACTTTCTCTTTGAAGGAAAAATAAAAAAAAAATTGGTTTGTTAGAACATATTTTATTTTAATTAGAGCTGGTTGACCTTGGTGTTCTTGGTGTAAAGTGCTCGCCCCAGGACCCAATATGGGTTTTTCTAGAGTGATAAAGATCCGAAGCACAACTTCCTTAGGAGGGCAAGTAAAGCAATTGGTTCCATGCCAATTGTGGCATGTTGAACCCTGGAAGGTATGTGAAAATACCTTTATCGGCAAAATTGGTAGGTCCTTTCACCCTCGCTCATAGAAACTTCCATATATTTTAATATAATCAGTTGGTTCAAAAAGTGCACGTTAAATACCTTAAATAAAAAAAACTAAAATTTAGAAATTTTAAAATGGACTAGTAAAATACCCTAACTTGAAAATATTCCTAGACCATTCAGAGAGGTCCTATGTATAACTACATCCTCTGATGAAGTACTGGACACAACTGACCTGTTACTCATTTAATTTGTCCCTGGATGTATTCCATGTCATGAACCTGCTGTTCAGCTATATCTGAAATGTACATGCTTAGAGTACAGAAGCCATTGTTTTAAGATGAGAAATGTGATTTTAAACTAGGGGGCCATCCTATTACTTCCGATAATTCAGGATTATAACTATGAGTTTCTGTGTCAGTGCAGTCTGAATTTGATGTACACTCTCTTAAATGTTGGTAAGCTTTCTGCTACCAACATTGTTATACAAAAAAGGTCACTTTGTAGGTGATCTTGTTTTTCGTCCAATATAATCGTCCACTCCTAAAAGCTAGCAATCTTTCATAGACTGACTACACTATGACCCTATCTTATAAGCTACTCATTGACTGACTACACTATGGCCCTATCTTAAAGAATTTATTCCTTCAAGGTAAGAATGTAAGACTGCTAGCTTTCAGTTGAAACAGAGCATACACTTAAAAAGTCAGGCATGTCCCAGGAAGACTGAGGAGATATGACACATGTTATAGAAATATCTTTACTTGTTTTAGACATTTTATTAACTAAACACTATGTGTTAATTAACTTCCAATATTCAGTCACATTATGAGGAAAGTGGGGTAAGGAAGCTCAGAACTATTCATAGTGAACACCAACCCATTCAAATTTCTTTTAAAAAAAGGCCAAAAGTTAGAAATACACACAGAATAGACAAACAACTACAGTCACAGTAAACTTATTATTAGTCATATTTCATCTTTGATGACCATTCCTGACAAAAAAAAACACATAATGAAACCCTTAACCTTTCCCCTCATTTAGGCATTTAACAATGCCTATGTTTGCCCGTACATTCTCTGGTGCAGGCATGAATTAATGTTTCATTGTAATAAGCTACTCTGATGCCATCTACCCATGAACCATTGTACTTTTAGCCAGTCCAAATACTTTGTATTGAAGCTGATAAATTGTGCTACCAGTTCACTTCTATACTATTACCACGAACAAAGTAATAAATGAGAAAAATAAATGACTAAGTAAATATATTGGTCAGGTAAGAATATACAATTAGAAAAATGGCTGCTGGCCTACGCAAATAGCTATGGTACGCACATGCTAGGTAATGAGATAATAAACTATCCATAAAAGTTTCAGTATGACCTAAATTAATGAGAATATAATATAACAAACAATACACATTCATATTGGATCTATATAATACGACTAAAATAATTTTTATCATATCATTTTTAAGATTAGATACTACTCAAATTTATTGTTTAGCTATATTTATATATCTCTTCGTATAGTATAGTTTTTGCAACATTGAAAATAATATTCATCACCTTATAATTGTTCCAGTGGTGCCGGGTACAATGTTAGCGAGTTTTCTCCATTCCACACGATTCACAATATTATTGGAACTTATATCAAAAAATACGTCACCAAATTGTTTGATATTAGCACCACACACATACACTCACACAAGTTAATGGATGTGTTTTATTAGTCATCCACATGCCATGGTGGGAGGTTTGAAGTAGTCCCTGTTAAACACACACATTGATGTCACAAC
The DNA here is from genome assembly GCA_902141375.1 of Timema poppense. Taxonomy (NCBI): domain Eukaryota; kingdom Metazoa; phylum Arthropoda; class Insecta; order Phasmatodea; family Timematidae; genus Timema; species Timema poppense. Next base: position 53,561 of record CABFOV010003638.1, read on the forward strand.
ACCTGTCTATACATTATCAGCACTATACTTCTGGCATTTCTAGTTGCCTAGCATCTCTCTTTATGACCCAATCAAGGTCACAAGATAAACAAGAGAGATGCAACATGATTTACTCCTGAAACATTGTAATAATTACTTATAAATTAAATCTACGAATAAAATAAAATAAAAATGAAAATAAAAGGCACCAAATTATTATTTCATTATTAACATTGATAATACAAGAAAAAATAAATACATGACCAAAATCCTATGCGTAAACCATCAAGAATCTTTGGTTTGATTCTGACACTATTTCAACAGTTTTTTGTAAATATAATATAAATACACATGTTCAAAACACAATACATGTAAATGGTCACCCGGAAAAATTCTAATAACAGAATCAAATTAAATTAAGTGAAACTCACTTCAAAGGTCAAGTGGTCTAAGGCATCTTCTCTCACAATAGACTGTATTGCCGATGATGAGAAGAACTATACAATAAACACAAAATTAAAATATACAAGAAAGTCACATCTCATATTCAAAATATATCTGTTGAATCTCACTTCGTTCTTCCAAGCGGGGGAATGTGACAAGACATTTCCCGGGTTTGTTTGTAAACATACATTCAGGAACAATTCTTTATTTGTGTTTCTATAATCATTCACTGTTAAAGCGTGAGTGTGATATACTGTATATTCATGTACCTACATAGTAGTTTGAACCCTCTAACCCTCCCTCCCCCTCACTATATGTGTTTGTACGTGTGTATGTGCTTATGTATGTGCATACACAGTACACACACATGTAGTGAGGTAGGGGGGGGAGGTTAGAGGGTTCAAACTACCCACCCAAATTTTATAGAGTTTTTAAAATGAAGCTTAAAGATGGTCTTGTGTCAAACTTCAAATAACTCATATATAGAGGCATTCACTTAACAAAAATTTTCCAGGGAAGGACCACTCCTAATAGTTTCTAGAGGCATTTAATTTTTAAATTTTCCAGACAAATATCACTCATAATGGCTTTTAGATGCATCTAATTTTTAATGAATTATCTGTAGGGGGTCACTCCAATTACTCCATATAACCATTCATTTTTTAAAAATGTGTTAAGGGAAGTCCATTTTATTAATTCTGGAAAATAAATCTAGGTGAGGTCCATTCCAAATAGCTTCTAAGGGCATCCAATTTTATAAATTTGCTGGTGAAGACCTCTAATTTTTGGGGGAAAAAATATCAAAATGAGGAACACACTTTATCTAAGGGTAACAAAATTTAAAAAAAAACTAGTGGGGGACCACTTCAAATAATTTATAAGGAATCTAATTTATAAAAAGAATGTTAGTGAGCACTTTTAAAAATAGCTCTTTGAGGCATTCAATCTTAACAAATTCTCCAAAGTATTCTACACCAAATAGCCTCTAGAGGTGTCAACATTCTTCAAAGAATTTAAGTGCTAAAAATATTCCGGATGACTTTTAAAAAATTATAATTTTCAAAAATTATTCAGATGAGGTCTACTAGAAAAAAAAAATAGCTTCCAGGAGCATCCAATTATCTAACATTGACTTGGTGAGAGGCTGGTAGAAAAACCTTACAAAACATTTTTGATACTCGCTCCCCACCTCCATCTTCCCCTCTCACACAAATAAAGTTCCACCACTACTTTATGGAATAGCAATGTTCTTATTTCTTTATGTATATATATTTAGTTGTTTCTAGACAAAATCATTTAATACATTCGTACTCTTTTACTAAAAATGTGTTTATAATACCCACAACTACTATATATCTAATTTAATATGTGATATACATTTTATATAATCATTCACATTTCCACACCAAATTTTGCTCTCTTGCACAAATATAAATCTTAAATCTAGAATATTTTAAACTAATTATAATACACTTTTTTAATTTAACACATTTTTTAGTGAATATTTTAATTACTAATATTGATATATATACTGTATATATATATATATATATATATATATATATAGTTATAGGTTTCAGATGTTTATGACCTGACAATTTATTTTTATTCAATATCATTTTGATGCTTAATTAAATGTAAACAAGTTTTTGCTACACTAAATCTAAAAATATACTATTTATTTGAAATACAAGAGCATATTTGGGTAGTTTTCAGTTTTAAGTCATGTTTACACATTTTTTAGGGCATAATGTCATATTTTGGTTAAAATTGCTTAAATAATTTTATATCTCTAATATCTAAAAAACAAATATATGCTTTGTATTTTACATTCATGTTATTGTTAAATGATTTAAAGGAATGTACACACAAGATAACTTGTGGATAAGAATAATTTAATATAGTTTTGCCTGCTTGAAGCAGTTTCAATACAGCCTGACGACTTTAAATATTTTATAACAGTTAAGAGCTACTATAGCTACCGAGAGAAACTTAGGTCCGGGTGATATAATCACCTCCTTTCACAGAACTAACTGTCTTTCTCCCTTCCCACTTAGTTTCCTTTCCTCTTGTAACTATTTCCTTGGTATATTTATAATATTTTTGTTTTTACTTTAAATGTATGTTCTTCGAAATGAGAAGAGTGGAACCAAACAAAGTCAAATGAACCAAATCAACTCATGGCACTTTTACATGCAGCAATCACATTATTGTCAGGGCTTAAACACACACATTACTGTATGGGATGCACTATGTTGGTCATGCCTTGTTTGGATCTTAAGGATCATGTGATGATTACACACACTTCAATGTTTACTTCCACACTCTCATCTCAGAGAAAATACCTAAGTAATTTACTTGTTGTTTCATACTTGTTTATTGTGATATAAAATTTTTAGTGTAAATTCTATTAGTGCAAATTTTTCACATGCCAAAAGTTATGAAATTGAATTCTGTGAAGTTGAAAGGTTTTTTCGAATAAATTTGGTGAAAAATACTTTATTACCGATTGATTTATATGGTTTTGTAACGTATACCAAGTTAAGTTTAAAAAAAATTAGGACATCTTTTTTTAGTTTTAAGTATTATTCAATATTTTTAACGTTATATTTGCTTACATATTTTCCAGGCCTTTTTTCATAAATATCCAAACCATAGTTATTAATGTATTTAATTATTTGATAATAGCTTTAAAGCTAGTAACTGGATTTCGGGACTAGTAAAATCTTATCTCCTTTTACTTGAACATATGAACCTTTTTGGGATGGCATTATAATATATTTTCATCATTCTGAAAAACCATACAAACATTGTATGTGTATTAGGTAATTTAGGGGACATATTTTATTTATGAACTGTATGTATGCTGCTAAATACAGTAAACTCCTGATTATCTGGTTTAATCGGTACTGGAGATTGCACTGATAATTGAAATTACGTTTCCTTTAATGTTGACAAATAAACTGTATTTATATCATGGATAATCATACATATAAAACTATTTTACATAGATATGCTTAAAAATACAAAGCAGCCTGTATAAATATATTCTTCTAAATATGTTTTCTTAAGTTATTTTGTATTATTTTATGCTTTAACTTATTTTTGACATTTTTTTTATGACAGTTCTCATTTTTCACATTGACAGAACATCCATGATGCTCTGCATAGTCCAACAATGTATCAAAACTCTTTTACTCTTCCATTTGACTAACTAGAGATTACTCCACAGTTTCTGCCTAACCCTGAACTATATTACTTAAGAAACACTCACAGATAATTCAATTGCAGATTATTGAGACTTTACTGAAGTTTTGAATTAAACTTTTCTCACTCAAGTTTTGGTGACTCCTCGAATATTAAATAGAAAAACTGTTTCTATATATCGAGAAAAAAACTATGTATAAAATTTTTTTCAAGACCAATCGGGATTTTTCTCATTGTAATGATGATGGCATAAGAAAAGTAATTGAAAATAAAAATAGAATGGAGATGTCCCCAGAGGAAGAAGGAAATGTTTGGTCAAAATCATGGCGACGCCAACGGGTCGCCTAGCAGGATGTTATTGTCTCCTCAATTCTCTTACCCCTTTTCACACGTAGCCTTCCTCCTCTATAAATCAGCTTCAGTTTGATTTATTATCTCTAATAAACAGTTTATGTTCACTATTGTTTTTTAAGGTATGCTCAACACATTTATTTCTGGTTTGTTTTAAATTAGCTTTATGAACACAACTTGTAAGCCTGCATAATGTGATTCATATTCACTTATAATGATTGCATTGATTAAGAAATATTTCTAAACAAAATAAATTACACAATACCATGTTTAAAAAGAATGGTTTTTCTAAGTCGACATTTTTATACATCACATTTTTTTTATGGAACCATCAACTTCGATATAAGATATGTATATATCTTATTGCCCATTTTATGAATTGGGCAAATTTCTGCTCATTTGTTGAATGTGCTTCTTCACTTGACTATTTCAGGAACTGGGCAAAAATTACATTAACTATGGCCATTTCATAAACTAGAAATAATTGTACTATCTAAACTTAAATTCTTTTTAAGAAATTATATTAAACTAACCCAACCTAACTTAACCTAACCTTCCATTCAAAAATAAATAACTAAAAGTTAAGTTTACTTAAAGAACAAACCTCTTTTCCACTTGACTATTTCACAGATTGAGTAAAAATTATCTATTTCATAAATTGGGTAACGGTTGGAGCTGTTCAGTACAAGCGCTCCACAATTCATGAACTGGACTATTATTTTTCCAGTGAGTTAAATGGTCAGGAGGAGAGACTAGTTCACTGAATAGACAAAAATTTGCCTGGTTCATGAACTGGGAAAATTCACAAATGGGGTGTGACATATATACAATTAAAGAATTTAATTTTTTTTTATTATGAAGCTAAGAATAATCGTTTTAAAATCACTAACTGTATTATTACTTGGCTTATTTTTAGTAGATTGTTATTAAGATTTAATTAAATCATGTTAAAATAGCTTTTTAATACAATTTAATTTTGCAGATGTAAACCTAAATAACCAAGTAGAAATAATATTTCACCCCAAAATGGATGAAAATGGTTTTGCAACTCCTACAACATTTAAACATCATTCCAATGAAGAATTAAAAGAGGAAATGAATGCTTTGTCCACAAATTATCCTAGTATCACCAGGTTGTATTCTGTTGGAACCAGTGTAGAAGGTCGTGATCTTTTAGTGTTGGAAGTATCAGACAATCCAGGAGTTCATGAACCTGGGGAGCCAGAGTTCAAATATGTAGCCAATATGCATGGCAATGAGGTGGTGGGTCGTGAGATGCTACTATTACTTCTCAAGTATCTCTGTGAGAACTATGGAACACATCTTCAAGTTACAAATCTTATTAATACTACTCGCATTCATATAATGCCAACCATGAATCCTGATGGCTACCAAAGAGCACAAGAAGGTAATATATCCAACAATATTACTATTATATGTATTATAATTTGTAAAATACCTTTTGGTCTATTACTCTGGTATACTGTCTTTTTAAAAAGATTCATGGTCAACTATTTCAGTCTAGCTCTTTAGTCCAATTTTCCACCTACTCAGATATTCATTCAACTCCAGGATTTAGTTTACTATTTACTTCAACTATTCATAGGGAAGTTATCTTACCATGGTTATAGAAGGCTTTGGATTTTGCCTGATTATTGAAGTGATGTAAATTAGATTATTTCCAACTACCATAAAGAGGCTTTGGTTCATTTCCCAGAAAGTCTGAAGAAACAGTCTTTATGTAGGTTTGAAAGCAGTCTGGTTACAAGTCATTTAGAGCTCACTACATGTGTAGCCAGCCTACTGTGCTGAATACCTCTCTTGTGCCAAGTGCCTACAGGGAAAAAACAACAACAAAAAAACCAACAACTAGACATCATTGTATCTATATTCAATAGATTTTGTTTGGAGTAAGTCAGCCAACTTTGCGTGTATCTGTTGTCAAAAGTATTTTGTCAGAAATAATTGTTATTGTGAAAGCGGTCATCTCCCTTGCACTTTTTCCTGAACGAAAAGTGCCAAAGTCATGCATCTGTTTAAAACCAATTAGAAAGTGTTTTTTTTGTAAAAGGTCAGGCTGTGATTTATTGCCCTTAAAAGGCAGCAAGGAGTCAATAACATTAAGCTAGGTCTGGATATTTAATAAAATAGTTTTATACCTTTTAGCAAGACCAAAATATCACAATGCACCTGCTAAGTGTTGTCTCCAGTCGAATTTTTCTGACAAATAATTTAATCTACTAAGTTTGGCTACTTATCCTCAAAATAGTTACTGTAACCATATAAAACTAGTAAAATGGGTTGCTAACCCATGAGATAGTTACTTTTAGTTTCAATAGAATTTTGGTATTTTTGTCTGGATACTTTGTAAAACTCCATTGAAATTTACAAAATTTAATCTAATTAATAACATAGTTAAACTAAGAATCTAATCTCTAGCAACTACACTTAAATATAATGATATATCACCATAAACTGTTTAACAAACACATGCATGAAAAATCACTCTTATAGTAAAGGAATTTAGGACACTAATACTAATATTTTGCACTACAATCTATAGAGTGTAGCACCCTCTAAAGACCAATAAATGTATTTTTTTTTTCAAAGTTAAAAACATGTTAAAAATTACTTAATTTTATATTTTAAATATATTTTGTACATGATACATCAATTCACTATGTGTACTAAAAATATTTTTTTCCAAATGCATTAACTGAAAATTAATTAATTGTATTAACATATTCATTGATTACAATTACTATAATTGTGGTTCTAGGTGATTATGGCAGTGTACTAGGACGACCTAATGCCAATAAAGTTGATCTAAACCGGAACTTCCCAGATCAGTATGGCCCAACAAGAGTGAGTTTTGTTCATAGCAGTTAAAGGACGCTTACCTTTTTAAAACTAAGTAGGCCTATATTTTCATTTAGAATGGATAATCCTGATATCCTTAGCATTGATAATAATTAGATTTTAAATTGTATACAGCCAATGTCTGATGTAAAATGGACTGACTTGGGAATAAATATTATAGAGATAATATGGACTTTATAAGGGGAGGTACAATAATATTTAAAAAAATCACAAAAGTAATTTTAGCTTTTTCTAAAGGAAATAATTGTGGATGATAAAGTGATAAAAGTTTTATCAAACTACTTAATTAAATTTAAATACCAATTTTTGTTTAGGTTAAGTCTGTTAAAACACATTCTTAGTGTCATATCTCATTGTAACTGAGTTAATACCACCTCACAGCTCATTATGCATAATATAATGATTAGTGACATGGTCAGCCATTGTGTGCGGTAATATAAAAAGTGTTAAGTAAGTCAAAACAAATTATAATTATAACACTAAAGGTTAATTCTTTTTATTTTTACTATTTCTGTTTGAATTAAGTTTCTATGTTATGACAAACAGGAAAAATAATGGTAATATGGTATAGTAATGGTATAGTATGGTATGGTAATAGTATGGTAATAATTCTATGACAAAGAAAAATAATAATTTATAATTTGGCACTTAATTAGCATCAAAATTAATCATTCAGACCAACGGATGAAATTATGTTACCATGTTAAATTAGAATCATAGAAAATTAATTTTTTGTTCTCACACCGTTTTTCATGGTAGCTCCCACATGTTGATATACATTTAAATCAAATTCACAACATTTAACAAATGTTGATCATTATGGGCACATTGTTTATGATATACAATAATTACACCTAATCATGTTAAGAAGCTCAACAAGAGCAGAAACAATACTGATCATAGGAACAAATATACTCTTTTCTAGTCTCCTGTCCCACTCATTAGGATCCTTTGCAACCATAAAGGTTTGCATGTAACAACATGGTGGTGCACTCATAAGCTGTGAAGGTATGCTACTCTTTTATATAGTTGCAGTTTTTGGGTTATAGGTCTCTGCCATTCACATGTTAGGTTTATAGCTCAGGGTACATATTGTTTAGGTATTGCTTCTCCAATTTTAGTTTGTGTTATCATCAGCAATCATTGGTTGAATGTCATAAACACTAAATCTAAATTGATTATTATTTATTTAGTTTTCATCTATCCCACTATCTAAAGGGTAGTTCGGGACCTAAATCTACTTACATATTTTTGTCTACATCATCTATTATACCATATCCAAATTTTAAACAACAATTAAATAATGTAATCTGTACCTAATCTAACTGTCCTGATAATCCTGCTATATAGTGTTTGTCCTAGTAGTTGTTTCGCCCCCGCACTAAATTGATTAATTATCATTCCAATAAGCTTATTTTATAATTAGAGCTCACTAATAAATAACTCAAGCTGAGATTTGTGATCATTATTTCCATTGGCCTTCCTTCGTATAAAAAGTGATTGCTCGTCTCTGGTGCACATAGTCTTCAAACACTTATGCTTTGGGCCATAAAGTCCTATCAAAATGTGGGCAGGATTGGTCATTTATGTATTGATAAGTCTTACACTTTTTCCACCAAACGTATTGAAGTATTTTGTCTCATCATTCGGGGAAGTATGATTAAGGCATGAATATTTTATTAATCCAGTAATCTTGTATGGTTTTCTCATATAGGTGTATTTAAAGATAGTCGAAGGTTAAGTTTTGAGCTCATATTTGACGTTATCTGTAAAGTCTTTACTTTGACACTTTTGGTCAGCTGCCAAATCAAAATGTCTTGATCTACATGTTGAGTCATTGTATTATTGATTTTTATGACTCTATGCTAAAGCATGAGGGATCTCACTTTTTATCAATACATCAAGAATAGACTTTGGTCAAAGTGTGGTGTATTTAAGCATAATATGCATCTTTTGATGCATTGCAGTTAACTATATTTCTTAACATAACACACATAATACTTGACGGCCTTTGGAGGCTATCATCACACACTAAAAGGATTGTGACTTTCTAACAATTTTATGATCTTATTTGTCTTGTTCTGAATTTTCCTTTAATATCCCATTTCACCTTGTTATGATGATGGTGATGAATTGAAGTTATTATTGTCATTTCCTCGTGTATATGTGCACAGACATAATACTATTTACCCAAATGAATGGCACAGTTTATGTAATTCCCCTCCCTTGTATGAAGTTTTCATAAGTTTAAACTTCTAATCAATGTACGTTCTATGACAAGATCTTTAGAGATAACAGGTTACTAATAGGTTGACAAGTGATATGATTATAGTTTGTCATAAAACAATTATATAGCCAGCATTGAAATGTATGGAGTTCATGTATAGTCTGCAAATACAACCTCAGTATATTTGATATAGTTCACATGTCCTTAAGGGCATTACTACCACTGGCAACTCTAGAGCTTCGCAAGGATACATGACTTCAGCTTTATTATGGTAGTGTACGTCA
>CABFOV010003639.1:0-24067 GCA_902141375.1 Timema poppense
TAACCCGAACGGGTAGTAAGATGAGGTGCTAATAATAATAATAATAATAATAATAATAATAATAATAATAATAATAATAATAGAAACTAAAACAATTCTTTAACTAGAAACGTTTCGTATGTTATCTAGAATGCCGAGGATGGGGAGATCTAGGTTCGAATCTTGGTCTGGTGAACTGGGGTGGTTTTCTCTAAATGGTTCTTCACTCTCCCTCCAGGTAAATGCGGGTTCACTTCCTCTAAAATTAAACCTTCCCAATCCCTAGCCCATTAACGTAATTAGTACGTAAGCGCATAGCCCTAACGGGTAATAAGACGCGGTGCTAAATAAATACGCACGTAGTCTAACAGGGATGGAAATAAATCACACGCATCTCCTTGCTACACCAATCTCCTAGCTATGGATGTGGATTGAATGGGCTAGGTAGCGTTGGTACGGCAATGAGAGAGGTATAGTTTATTTTTACCGCTGTAAATGTCACACTTATTTTAGTCTGGTCTAAACATGACGGGGAGGTTGGATGTCCTAGCCTCAGCCGGATGTACCGAGGGAGCTTTTTCCTAAATGGCTTCACAATATCTCTCCCCGAAAATGCGGTTACATTTCTCTAAATTATATCTTCATTAACTAAACCGCACTAATTACGATAATTTGTTAGAGATGAGGAAGGTTGAATTTATAGGAAGTGTACCCACATTTGCATTGAGGTAAAGTGGAAAGGCATTTTGGGGAAACCACTCTGAGTACACCCGACATTAAATCGAACCCCAATCTCCCCGTAATCCGGAGCCCAGTCTACTGCAAGATTTACGCCTTATTAGACCATTAGCGAAGTGCCTATTTGCCTGGTTTTATATATATATATATATATATATGGAGGAAGAGAGAGAGAGAGAGAGAGAGAGTGTGCGTATAGCCCGAAAGGGTAGAAAGACGCGGTGAAAAAAAAACAATAAGCTAATAAGCTAAGTAAATTGACCAAAGCAGCTTACCTTTCTGTTATTAATCTCCAAATTATTTGTAGGACCTACATTTTACTCGCTAGCGTATTCTGCACCGGGCGACCAAGCTATCTCTAAAAATTCTCGAGCACTAGCCGTGTCCTTCACCTTGCTGTGCATGATTTAGTACGTGCTTTGTTTACTCCCACCTTAAACACACCGCACCTGGTAGCTCATGAGCCCATTTCCTGAGAGTACTTTGCAGCGTTTATTCAGCGGGCCAGGGAGCTTATAATGGCAGTCTTCTAGGTGGAGTCGCAATTTGAGTGACGTCCTAGTTACGTACAGTCCTATTAAAAACAAAGTCGAGAGGAACTTTTTCGGTCTCAGTCCCACTGTAGGTTTGGTACTATTTGTGAACGGGACTCTCTGAAACTTATTTTGTATACTTGTCTTATTAGTGCCCGAGACCTCGTGAACTTGTTGGGACACCGAACCACTCGTATCTTGTCGGCTAGAGCTCCACCCACTGACAAGGTAGGATGTACTTGACCCTGACTCGTAGAACCGGTGTTAAATCCCTTAGAGAGTGCGTTAAAGGCATTTTTGTTATAATTGTAGTCTCCGATCTCCATTTAAGACAAGCATGCTCAAAGTTCCACCTATGACTCTTTTTAAATGGATTAAGCTGCTGATAGTCTGTACTAGCACTAAAGCGTAGTGATGCAATATTTTTATTTTTCAAGAATGCCAATAATGAAACCTAAGCCCCAAATAAAAATGATGATACTTTAAAAAAAAGTTACTAAATTACACATGTAATTATATGTATATATAATAAATATATTTACAATTAACTTACCACTCACTTTGGTCAGTTACGCAATTCTCCCCCTCCCCCTTTTATGTCTTACTTCCCATCTGGGCCGTTCGCATTTAATTAAACTAATGGGGTTGGGATGAGAGAGGTATAGAAAAAAACCGCCCTCGGTCTACCACGCCGGGATTAGAACCCAACCTCCCTCATGGCCATCAAATCAAACTAGACGGCTTGAAATGTATTCCACATGGCCATGTTATATCAAAGGTAATATAAAATTATTTACAAGAAAAGTAATAAAGGTTATTAATAAAGTCAGCCCATAGGAAGAATGTGTGTTTGGAAGAAGATAAATAATACATATTTGGAGGTGTAGCCGAACTAAGATAATCCATTGTCTGCCCAGTAGAGGTGCGTATACACTAGAGAAGCAATGGTCAAACTACAGCCCGCAGTATAGATACATTTAATGAGTTGCGTTGTGAAGGGTTTTTTTTAAACACAACAAAACTGTATTTTTATAAAGCCATGGCAAAATCAACATTTACAAACTTGGTATCGTGCCCAAAATTATATGACAGTGTTTGCACCCTCGTATTCATGTGTTTTGAACCATACAACTTAAGAAAAGTGATCTTTCTTGAGAATCACATCATCACAGTTTAACCAATATTATAAAACAATGCTGGAAGCTCATTTAGAGTTTCACTCATCTCACACTCCATCATATAACTCTTCTGAAAGAACTTACAAACATCCTGATTCAATAAAGTAATTATGATTTTTAAACATTCGCAATTTATTTAAACTGATTCATATTAGTATATTATATGTGTTCATATTAAAAAAAAAGTAAATTTGAATATAAATTAATGAATACAAGTGTTTGGCCCACCAAACATTTTCTCTTTTAATTTGGCCCTCCGGCAAGTAAGTTTGCACATCCCTGAACTAGAGACATATTTGAAGCTAGATTATTATTATTATTAGTAGTAGTAGTAGTATTAGCACCACGTCTTACTACTCGTTCGGGTTACACGCACTTACGCTAATGTGTAATGGTAGGGTGATTGTGAGATGAAATGGAGGAACCTACAGTTTAACGTGGAATACGAACCACGGTGGAGGCCTGGCATTCCCCACATTCACAGGTTGTAATTAGTATTTTGTTAAAAAAAAAGTTTGGTTTTGATTGCTTAACTTTATTTCATGATAAAATATTCATAATGTCTTCTTAATCTTTAATAATTTAAACTAATGTAAAATTTCAATTTCTGTAAATCCATAGTCCTATAAGTGAGCTGTAGATCTTTGGATAATATAATTAATTATATGTAAAACAATATGTCTTGTCAGGGGTGAAGGCAGGGTTTGGCAATCAGATAAATCTGTGCCGGGACCGGGGATTGAACCCCGGACCCCCAGCACAGAAGTCTAGACCGCCAGGTCACCTACTTGAAGCTAGACTTGAGCTGAGGTCGAACGTGCACCCTGCCTCACTCTGATGTACCGACATGAGTTGGCCCAGCCACGTGTTGCCTTGTTTTGTTCAGCGACACGACAGAGGCAGTCTCTCTTCCAATTTGCCTTTAATATACCCGCAATCCTCGCGGCCTGCTATGTCAATAGAGTTAAAATGACATAGCATCCCCCTATAAGGGGTTGTATGCTAGCGTCCAAGACACTTTCTTGAGTGATTTTTTAACTAAGGCGTTCAATGAAAGAATTGCCTTAATTGTTGGGAAATAGCGTCCTCTTAAAATGAAAGCTTCCCACGCTCCACTAGAAAGTTCTCTTCCCAACCGTTCCATTCATTCCTTCTCCCCATGTTACGGTTCATCTCCCTTCACCTGTTCAAAGGCACGTCCAATACTAAGTGTTTATATTACTCATGTGAATAAATCTTCATTATGTTGTCCGCGTTTCTCTCTCTCTCTCTCTCTCTCTCTCTCATGAGTAGTGAAGGCTTAATGGAGATTAAAACGCTAGTCTATGTGTGTTACTTCGCTGCAGATGTATTCAATTGAAAATAATACATCGCAATGATATGCTAAGTTCAATTAGACTCTTCAATCTCTAAAACATTCAGCTTAATATACAAGAATTTACTCCTACCTTTTTAATTTAGAATAGTTGATCCCTGTATTAACTTACAATAAAGTCCAGTTGATCTCTATTTTACACAAACATAAAGTAAAGAGAGGTCCAGTTGATTCCAATTTTGTGTTAAAGTAAAGAGAAGATAAGTCCAGTTGAGCTCTAATGTTGTACTAACATAAAATAAAGATAAGACCTGTTGACCCCTATTTTGTACTAACGTAGATTACAGTTGATCCCTACGGTTTTCTGTTTCTGAATATAAATCGAAACCAAAATGTAGATGAAAAATACCGTAAATAAGCTTACATTTTTATTTTTATAAATTGAGAGATAGGCCTATGTGGGAATATAAAATTTAATAGGCTTATTTGTAATAATGTTATAGTATGCACAATAACTCAGATTTGAGATTAAGTTATAGGTTATAGGGAAATATATCAAACCTTTCTCAAACAGATGTAGGCTAATACTTTTTTGCGCTTACAAAAGAAAATTCTAAATTTAATGGTTTTTTTTTTTAAATTTTGAAACATCAGAGTTGCCATTTCCACTAGAAATACTGCAAGAAACACTCCATTCAAGTAGGTGATGTCCTTAAGAAACTTTAGTTTACTTGAATCCGTAGTGTATAGTAATCTGGCGAGTGCAGCGGATGTTTCGTCTATTTATCTCTCACGGCGCTATGCTTTTAGGATGGTACATTCAGCTGACTAAGACTGGACGAAAGGACAGTCGATTACTGCAAGTAGTCTGACCAATAAAAACAAAAGGAACGGATTACCACTTCGAAATCCATGCCCTTGTGTGCAGTAAAAGCAACGGCGGCATGGACTCGGAGAGGGAACCTTTGATATTTTAAGGTGGAAAGGTGAAAGTAGAAATAAGGAAAAAAAAGAGAGAAAGAACCCGAAGTAAAGCGTAAAGTAGGGAGTGAGGGAAGAATATACGAAGGAGAAACGCGGCTAGAAACTAATGGTCCAAATCTTGCCGCATCCAGCACAGGGTGAGGGTATTGAGGTTCAATGACGCGAAGACATTCTAGTGCTGACTGGTGGTGGTGGTGCCTAGGCTCGCCGCATACAGTAGTCTTAACACAGTGGCTGGCATTTCATTCCTACATGGCATCCAATAAAAACACTTCCGACAACCACTGGTCAGCTATTGGTATGTGCGGGTGAGGCACACCCCCTTCGTCAACATTATGTTGGAGCTAATACGAGTTTTTTTTAATTAGCACGTTTAACGAGCTACGTGATGAGTATATTATACTTTAAAGAACTTTACTCTCCTTTGGGTGGATGTGGAGTGAAAAACAATTTATTAAAAAACTCACTACAAACGGCCGAGATCCGAACCCCTACCTCCCTATCACTGGCTAACCAGACCAGATGGGTTTTATATTTAGATTGCATATCTACTGATGATAGTCCCAGAAGTTTTTTTTTACACCGTGATTTGATTATTGAGTCTTTTCACACGAACGATTTCTGCCTCAAGGTTTGCCTACCTATATAGTGAATCACCAACTACAAAACATTAGAGTCTCCAGCACAAAGCATTCAGTAGCTTGCTAATGTGTCCACCCAATGGAGTTGAATAGAGAACACGCAATGGTAGCGTGTATGTTACACCGAAGAATACAACAAAGAAAAAACACAAACATATATTGTGAGTTCACCCACTAGACAGTGTTCGATTGATTGAGGTTGAGTTTCACCTACTATTTAATAAATTAAGGCAGCATCCTCCTAAATGTTTGCGTCCCATAAAATTGGGCATGTATTAACTTTACAAATCAAAACCTCGGTATTAATTTCCCGGCTTCCAGCTACCAAGGGCTGGTGTCAGGAGCAAAAAACGAAGCCTCAGACATTACCTTTAACCAAAAGATCCCATGAAAATGTTATGATAAGCCCGTCCGTTAGTCCGTTAAGTTACACTTTAGTTTCTAGCTATACAATTAATATATATTCATGCCTTATAATATAAGATACATAGACCACATTTAAAATAAATGGTAGGACCCAATCGCAAAAACTTTCTCATATTATTGTGTATTATAGCTTGGACGAAAATTTTCAAAAATAAGTTTTGAGTAAACTACTTTAAGTAAGTTTTCCTCATAAAAACAAATACACTAACTTGTTAAAATTGTTAATTTTTTTTTAATAATCAAATTTTCAAAAATAGATTATTTTTTGTAAACTAGTCTAAAATTTGTAAACTACTCTTCAAATTTTCTTTAATTTCTCAAAACTAGTTTAGGTACTCTTAAATTAATTTACTCAAAAAAATAAACTTACATTATTATATATCATGTAAGATAATTCCCTGATAGCTATTTAAAAAAAAGTTTAAACAAATTCCAAAAAATTAAAATTTTATCAAAATTAGTCATCAGAAAGAATAAAATTAATTTTCTAGAATAAAATAAGAGCTATTTTCGAAAAATTAAAATATTACCAAAATCAATCCCCAGAAAATATAAATTAAAATAAATAAATAATTATATAAGATTATTTTTAATGTAGAAAACTTAACAGATATCCATCTTGAACCAAATTGCTAGAGCCATTTTTAAAAAATATTTTAATAAAAAAGAGAGTCATCAGTACAATAACATTAAACCACTTTGCCTCAAAAAACAAGTATAAAGTTTTATTTGTCATGTCAAAGATTTCCTAGATAAACATTTCAAACAAAATTGTTAGAGCCACTTTCAAAAAAACATTATCTGAGAATTTTATACCCATTTTTTCGATTTCCATACATTATAACGTTGAATAAAATCAACATCTATTAAGAAAACTACTATTTACTTGTCATATTATATTAAAAAAACCATTTAAATTTATAGATTTTCACTGTTCATAAACGAGTATTTATATAGTTAATTTGTAATCTAAATAAAAAAGTAAATGTGTGGGTTCTTGATTCACAATTATAAGAATAATAAATTCTTAGTTGTCTACTTGCCAATCCATCTTACACATTCAACTCAAAGAATCGACGCCCTTTTCATTCTCGCTTTGGTGAGTTATCTATTCAAGTAAAGGTTTTGGTGGGTACGTCAATTTTATAAGCTGTTCACACTAATAAATATCTTGTTAAACCCTGAACAATTCCCAAAAAGCTCCATTTTTGTTTGACCGAGAATACACACAAACTTGATGGGGCGTTGGGTAACTTATTTCCGCTCGTATCCACCAACTTGTTCTCTGCGGTATACCGTGGCAGAAGTAGAGCATTAGGTCCAGCAGGGAAAGTGGAGTGCGGGTGGTGCGATTGGGGTGGGCCACATTAATCCCACAGTCTCGGCAATGTGATCAACTTAGTGGCTCTTGGTTCGCAAGAAGAATAGAGGGAGGTTGATATGTGAGTGGCCGGCTTGGTAATGACTGATCAATGGGCCTTTTTAGGCACCACTCTGGCTTTTAAAATGTTACCAGTGGGCACGGGATAAGAAAATACTGACCCAATTACCCAAATTAGACAAGTTGCCTGGTTGCGTAATGGCACTGTGGGAAAATTTATCTGGCAGGTTTTTTTTTTGTTATTGGTGCTATTCGAAAGTACTCTTGATCTAGAAAAACACTTATTTTCGTGGATGCCATCTAGAATATTTTAAGCGAATACTTCGATAAAGGAATGCAAATCTATAAAAACAAACTAAAACGGAGATTAAAAATAGTTTTGATTGAACAATTTAAGTAATCCCCCGAAACAAAACTTGCTTACATCATTCAAAATAACAAATGTTGTCCAAATAAATTACTATAACGTATCGTTTATACTGTTCGTACAATTTATTCTAATTGTTATTTTATTAGTATAACACCAAGCGTATCAGTAGTCTAATTCAAGGAGAGAAATGATTAAGATAAGCTTAGGAAAAGTGCTACCGCATTAGAATGGAGGAAGAGAAAATTGGAGTGAAAAACAACTCCCAGTGCATCCGGGTGAGATTCAAACCTTAGCCTACTAGTCACCATAAAACTAGTATAATGTGGTATTGACATCAAAAGCTATAACTTAATTATTGTTATTTTTAATGGCGTTCTACCTCAAGAAAAATCAATATACCTCACTAGTAATATGTGTAGCAGAGCTGAGTTTCTTTTGAGTTTTAATCGACTTTGAGCTTAACACATCAGGGGCCCGTGGAAATGTTCCCCCAGCTTTGAACTGACACAAATGTTTTTATATGGTTAAAAGGGGTAAAATTATTGTGGTAGTATTGTCGGGGAAAACTAGTTTATGTAACATCTTAATTATGGGGATTTAGAGTAAAATTTGAAGAGCACTTGTAAAAGTTTATAATAACATATTATTTGGAAAACAACATTCCTTATATCATAAAATGAAACAAAAAATTAGCATAATATAAATTTTATAGACGTATATAATTTAAGCTTTGTAGGAGAAAATACTGTTTTTTAATACTGCACTAATTTTATTTCAAAATTAACTGTGTGACATTTTGAATTTGATTATTATAACGGCTAACCCCATTTTTTTTTATGAATATATAATTTAACATTGTGATCACTTTAAAACGTTATCACCGGATTTAGCAACAAATGTCACCAACAAGCACACAAGTTAACAAGTATCGCCCCCCATTTGTGAACATGGGGACATCAGTTTAATCTTGTATAGTTTTCTGGCGATGGGGAGATCGGAGTTAGAATGTTGGCCAAGCTGTAAGGAGATGGTTTTGTTTTTCCAAAATTGTTTGCCAGACTCTATCCAGGCCCACTCGAGTATACTTCCTCTAAAATGTCATTAATTATTATCCCATTAACGTAAATATAGGGATAGTTCTAACGGGTGGTAGGATTTGGAACACAATTAAAAAAACAACAAAAAAACATGGATTTCTACAACAATGAATTCGCCGATTTGACAGGCACAACTTGGTTTTCAGATATATATTTTTACAACCATTACTGTTTCCAGCCAATGGCCTGGGTCAATTTTTATTCATGCCATATATTTTCCACTATCGTCTGGCTAGTTATGTCGTAGTTTCATATGCCTTATAATCAATCTATCTTAAGACCAGGACAGGCACAACATCTAGTCACCAGCCGTTAATTTGTCAATGTGAAAGGGTAAACCCGTATTTTCATTTTCAGATAAATAATTTACATAATTTACTAACACTAACAATAATGGCTAGTTATTAACTACAGCACCAGTGGGCAAGCGGACTAAATGTTTGACTCACTTAGTCTTGTTTAAGGTGAATGGGATTTCCAAGTGCGGATCTCAGCTGGGTGTAGTGAGAGTACCCGCCTCGGTGGCGTAGTTGGCTAACGCGCTTGTCGTGTTGAGCTCGACTGCTGAGGACGAGGAGATCGAGGTTCGAAGGTCGGGTGAACTGGGGGTGGTTTTTCCTAAATTGTTTTACACCCTCCCTCCACGCAAATGCGGGTTCACTTCCTCTAATTCAACCTTCCCAATTCCTAATTCATTAGAGTAATTAGTACTTAAAGCGTATAACCCGAACTGGTAGTAAGACGCGGTGCTAAATATAATAATAATAATAATAATAATAATAATAATAATAATAGTAATAATGAGAGTATTTTTTAATTACACTCTCCCTCCACGAAAGTGTGGGCACATTAACACTAATTATATATTCCTCATCCTTAACGTAGTACTGTAATAATATGTGTATAGCCAGAATGGATATTAAGGCTCAGAGAAAGAATAATAAAAACATCCCAATGGACAATTCAAAGTTATTTCGTTCTCAAAAGAGATTTCACAGACACTTGAACCGCGACTGTGACAACAATCATCTGAGCTGACCAGTCAAAAGAATGAGTTTGGGTTTTCAAATCTCTAGGACAGCATAGAAGATCCACCCCCCAGCCCCTCCCTAAAAAAAGCACAGAGCACGTTAAAAGCGTCTTAACTGGTTTTCCATCACGCAACAACACGTCCACGTCCGCTGACAAGAGAGGATTTCTTCCGTCTTGTGTATTGTGGGAACAAAATGAAGAGCCGGCACATTTTGAAACAGGAGAGAGAAGAAGGATTTATTTACCCAATTCAAGAGCACACAGGGTGAAGCAAGGTGGGCGCTTAGCAAGCCTGACCAAACCTGGAAAGTAAAAGTTCGAACACGACTGCTCAAGGTGGTGGAGATTTTTTGACACATAATTTATTTTCCTTGGGTTATTTCTCTGTAGGAGATGTTGACACTAAAGCATGCGACTAAAAAATAAAAGCGCATGCACACCTAACAGAGGGCCACTGAAATGCCCATTTTAGAAATCTGGGGGCTATAAAAATTACATTTTAATCAATATATTAAAGATACCTACTACTTGAAGATAAATATCTTCACACTGCGGTATTTATCATGAAAATTTTAGTTTTGGAGCTTAAAAATTATAAAAACCATCCACAATTTTATAAATTATTTTTGTCAAGATCATTTTAAAAATTGACACTTTTTAAGGAGGGTTGAATGTATATTATTAAACATTTATTATTATACTAGCTGACCCGGCAAACGTTGTTTTGCCATATAAATAATTTTTAAGTAATTTCTAGTGTAGACAAAAAATAGCTTACTTATTGTGTGTAAGAATGTGGTATATGCGTGAAATAGGCATGGAGCGCTGTGAACGACGAGGGAATATAAAAATAACAAAAGGCAAACATTATTTTTAAGTTATTATAATTTATTCCTTAAAATTATATATCATTAATTAATCAATTACGACAGTAACACTAACAAACAATATCAATCTCTTAATGCCATAGCGTGAACAATATTTTTTGTTAGTCCATCTTTAGCTAACACAAACAAACTGGATGGTTTACCCACTCTCATCCCCGTTCTCATCCCTACTCCGTGCTGTTTACTGGGTCAGAAGTGACACCTGTAGACAACTGGCGGGGATAACTAATTAAATGACGATTGATCAGTTATCGACCGGGGATGAAAAATGATTAAATTACTAAAATGGCTATTAAAAAATAGGGGTTGGTGATAAAAGGGTAAAAATTTAGGGTTGTATGTATTTTTTAATGCGACATAATAAAAAAAATAAAGATATTAAAAAAATGTCTAAAAATTATAGAAAAATGTTAAGGGTGGACAACCCTTATCACTAAGGGGTATGAAAAATTGATGTTGGCCGATTCTCAGACCTACTCAATATGCTCACAAAATTTCATGAAAATCGGTCAAGCCGTTTCGGAGGAGTACGGGAACGAACATTGTGACACGAGAATTTTATATATAAGATTTATCTCAAAATAAGATATTTAACCGTGAATTATAATTCTCTAAGGATTTGTTGACAGTTTTTCCCTTCATCTTAGCGCAAGCATATTTTTAACTATCAAACAACGTTTAACAAACGTGGAATTTCTAGAAATTTGTAGCGAAACTCAGCTTTATGGCAGACAGAGCAATTTTTTCAATAGCATATTATTTTATCTATAATTATATTTTCCTTCTGACTCTTACTACCCGTCCGAATCATCCGCACTAATGAGGTAGGGATGAAGGTGGCAGGTTTTAAATTAAGTGTAGCGACATTTGTGTTTAGGAAAAGCAGGAGAGTATTTTTTTTTAATACCCTCAAAACACCTGGTCGGGACTCAAACACCGAACTTCCTGTCACAAACCAAACCAGACCAGCCGAGATTGGTGCTTAGTTCACGTGCGCACATGTGAGTTACTTTAAACTTTGTAAATTTGATTAAATAAAAATAACATACAATTTAAGAAAGCTATTTGCACAGTTTTATCGTGAATGTAAATGTAGCCGTTGTCTCTAAGAATATTTTAAAATAAAAACGTTCCGAAACCAAATCCGAAACGAGGATTTTATTGTAAAAATATTTCGAATCGAATTCAAATAAAATATCAGGCTAAATTATAGATTATTTAAGTGCGTCTAAAAACTATATGGTCGTTAAAACCTCGCATAAACAATTGAATAAATGATGATTATTATTATTATTAGTATTATTAATTTTATTAAAGTAAGCATTCAAAAGAGTATTTTAATCTATACTGTTTGTACCGTCGGACATTAAATCATTGTCACTGTTTAAAATTGGACCTCTCTCATTCTTGGTGCAAATAATTGAGTCATAATATTTTTTAGCACTGCGTCTTACTATTCGTTTGGGTTATACCCACCTGTACTAACTATGCTAATTAAGAATGATGAAGGTTTAATTTAGAGGTAGTGGACCCGCAATTTCGTGAAGAAATGGTGAAAATAATTTAGGAAAAAACCTCAGTACTCCCGACCGGAATTAGAACCCTGATATCCCGGCCATCGGTAGTATAGAATATTCTGATAGTGACGTATTAGACCATGCGGCCACAGAAGTGGGTGAGTCATAATAAATTGTCTGGGATATTAAACGTCTTTGATCGTTCAAACTTTTCATTCGACCCCTGAGCACTGCCGAACGCAACTAACTTTACAATACTGTTCAATAAGAAGACTACAGAGCCTCCTTTAGGGGAAAGTTTGAAGTTATGTATACGCATTCAACGGTTTTTTTCTAAACGAGTCTCCCTATCAGTCCAAGCAACCCGCACTTAATTACTTTATCGGGGTATGTATTGGGAAGGTATAATTTAGATAAGGTGTAAATTACTCGCATTAATTATCATGGAGGGAGAGTGATTAACCATTTAGGTAAAACCACCTTAGTACACCAGTCGGGATCCAAACCTTGACTCCTTCCATCACTGGCAAACCACGTAGGACGAGACTTGTGCATTTGTTCGGTACAGATACCGGAAGTAATAAAATATGTAGATAATAATGTTTAAAAATTAGCAACATAAAATGTAAGTTACAGTATACAAATTTGAAAGCTTATTGTACCTCGTTTAAAAAACTAAATTAATTAATTTTAACCAATTGACTAATATAACAAAGTATATACTAAAGAACCTAACACCATTACCTGATATTTAGATAGCTTGGCTGAAATGTGTATTTTAAATGATATAAAAAAAATATATAATTCTTTTAGAAATTATAAAGTGCCTATAAAGTGTTGTTTTATTAATTTAAAAAAAATCCACTTCGGTGGTCGAACAGTTTAAGGCGTCACTATCATGTTAGACTGGCCTGCTGATGACAGGAATGTCGGGATTCGAGTCCAGGTCCTTCCATCGATGCAAATGCGGATATTTAACTTATGAAATGCTTACTTCCTCATCCCCACCCCCTTAAGTAATTATCATATATGCATACAGCCTGAAAAAAAAGGTAAGACGCGGTGATAACTATATATATATATAGTTATAGTTATCACCGCGTCTTACCTTTTTTTTCAGGCTGTATGCATATATGGTAATTAGATTAATCATATATATATATATATATATATGATTAATCTAAGTAAATGATATTAACACTATCGTTTGAGGGCGTGGTAGGTAACTAGATATAATCATGTGTTGAATTCTCACTCTGCTGGCAGTGTTTTCGCCTGTTCGCATTCACGAATATTATGAATGACGTGATGAAGCCATAAATTGATAGTCTAGCTGGATTAAGTCGCTATTTAGTTCGTGGGCGGTACAGAGGCAAATAAATCAAATTGTCTACGGGCACCAATTAATTAAACATGGCCCACTGTAGAGAGATATCAATTATGAAAATACTCTAATACACATCTCTTTAAGTACATTTGTATCATTGGTTCGAAAGTAATTTAGCGACAAATTACTTACTTACTCACAATATGGTATTAGAAACTCAAAGGCCCACTGCCACACTAACAAAAGTACGCCATATTTCCCTATTTTGAGCTAGTTTTATCCATTCCACCTCATTACCCACTATCTCATTCAGGTCCATTCTAATGTTATCC
Source organism: Timema poppense (assembly GCA_902141375.1). Classification (NCBI taxonomy): domain Eukaryota; kingdom Metazoa; phylum Arthropoda; class Insecta; order Phasmatodea; family Timematidae; genus Timema; species Timema poppense. The sequence continues at coordinate 13,738 of CABFOV010003639.1, forward strand.
CTCCACCTGCGTCTAGGTCTTCCTAATGGTCTCTTCCCATTGGGTTTGCCAGTCAATAACTTTAACAAGGTTCTAGAATATCCCATTCACGCTGAATGTCCTGTCCACCGTAACACACGAGACTTGGTTATCCTGACAATGTCTTGTGATGGGTACAGGTTATGTAACTCATCATTATGTAACCTTCACTCCCTCCCTTTAAGGACCAAATATCTTCGAAGCACCTTGTTTTCAAATACCTTAAATTTTGAATGCACATAGTGTGTTTTGTTATGTTATGACTATATAAAAATATAGGTTGCTCTGCCACGGTTGAGAGCACCAAGGTACCAGTCTTACTAGCCAACTTCACATCTTTAAAATTCGTAATTAAATCAGAGATAGTGAATTAAGTGGACCAGATTATATTGTTTTGGGACACCCGGAGAAATCAGGAAAGTGAGTCAGTGGGATTTTGAAAGACCATTTCACCCAAAATAACTAACTTAATTTCTGCGTTTAATTGATTATTTTTAATGTGTACTTAAAAAAAGGTCAATATTTTATACTATTAATAAGATTTTTTGTATCACCGCGTCTTGTTTAGGTTGTACGCATATATGATAATAATTACTTTAATGGGGTAGCTAGGAGTAAGGAATCATTTTAGAAGCAATCTACCCGTATTTTCGTGGGACGGGGATGCGAAACTGATAAGAAAAAAAACCCCACCCTCAGTAGACCCAACCGGGATCCAAACCCTAATCTTCCCGTATTCAGCAGGCTAGCCTAACACGAGAGTAAGGCCTCAGATCATTCGGCTACTGAAGTGGTATATTACTAAGTTACATTATTACTATCATTTTACAATCTTGGTTCGATTTAAAAGATATAGGTAATCAGTAAGGATAGCGGTATTTAAAAAAAAACACTATCGTGTTGTGATTGTGGTATGACTTACTACTGTAAAAAAGAAATGTTTGGGCAATTGAAGGTCTCGAATGAATAGGATAACTGTCCCATCGTATTTCCCTCCCTACACCCACCCTCTTTCTCTCTGTCAGCATTAACCACCATCATGAGGTAACAAGTACTAGTATATTAAACGTTTTAAATGCTTGAAATGCCAGGCTTCCACCGTGGTTCGGATTCCACGTTAAACTGTAGGTCCTCCATTTCATCTCACAATCACCCTACCATTACACATTAGCGTAAGTGCGTATAAGCCGAACGGGTAGTAAGACGCGGTGCTAATAATAATAATAATAATAATAATAATAATAAATGCTTGAAAACAAGCATTACCATTCTGGACTCTTTTGGTGGGGGGTAAAAAAAAACTACCTCGAGGTATTTTTTTATCAATGCACCTGCGAAATCACAAACGAAATCTCCCGATTGAACACGCCAACAATAGAGTCTACACTCTCCCAAGATACAATAGCGTCGAGGGTGTGAATAAAACTGGGGAGACGAGGGCGCAGTTCCGTGACGAAGAACCAGCCCCCCCATAATGCCTTGCTTCCCGACATTGTGCAACGGAGTGGGCCCAGAGCTTCCTGGAAGACATTTGGTAACGCTCCACGAACAGGAGTAAATGGCGGGAAAACTCGGGCCCCGCGTGAGAACCGACAATTAAACAACGATGACGTCACCAGTCACGCCCTATTAAGGACCAGGTATCACCCCCCTCCACCCATTTTTCTTCCGCGCTCAGGTGACTTTTTTTTTAACAAGACGACATCTGGCATGAAATTATGTCACTGAATTGCTAATTGTTTTAAAAATTGTTATTTAATAAAGTTATGTGACCAATCAGCAAATCAATATAAACTTTTACATGTAGTGTTCTTTTTTATTTAAAACTTGAACATACCGTAATAATGATAATAAGAGTGATTTTATTTTTTAAAGTCAAACACATTATCTAAGTTCAGTTTGTTCAGTGATCTATGGATCGCGTGTTTGGTCCTCAGCAGGCTTTTTTTTACTCCTAATTACGAAATATTGAGTTTACTCCCTTAAAATAAATCTTAAACCTGAATAACTGGGCCTGGTTGACGTGTTCCTCTTATGATTATTAAGAATAACTCATCAATAAAAACTACATCGGACTGAAAAATAAACATACAACTTATCTAGACTTAATTTTAAGCCTAAAGGCTATCAAGATGAGACGTAGCCTCCAACATTAAAGAGATTTCAAGGACAAATAAATGTGTTAGAACACAATTTGGTTGATCAACCTCTTGACGAACTAATTAATATTAAATCAACAAAGAACCAACGTAAATATATCTGTATAGATACAAGACATATTAAAATATAGGCTACACATACATTTCGGTTAATTAAATAATACAATTCAGTAAAATAATGTTTATAATCTCTCCTCAAAGCAAATCCACTTTCTGATATTGACATTTTAAAAGTGGTTCACGAGTGCTATTTAAATTGTTTTAATTTTTTTAAAGGATATTCGGTGTTTTTTAGCATCTGTTCAGGTTACAGGCCTATATACTAACTATACTAATGTGTTAGGGATTAGAGAGGTTTAATTTAGGGGCAGTATAGCCGCATTTGCGTGGAGAGAGAGAGAGAGAGAGTGGTAAGCCATTTAAGAAAAACCACCTTCAGTGCACCCAACCGAGGTCGAACCCCGATTCCCCCATCTTCAGCAATCTAGATTATTGTGATAGTAGCGCCTTAAATCATACGGCCACCGAATCGGCCAATATTTAAAGTTAACTTTACAATACAAACTAACATAATTTTAGGATACACAAAATACTCAGTGCCTGGGTCAAAAAATCATGCGTGTGAAAGGGAAATCATCAAATTTCATAAATTATATGAATTTTAGTCACGTCGAGAAATGAACCTGGTATCCATAGATCGCTGGAAAAACACTACCGACTGAGCTAAGGTGTCGAACTTTTAAGAAGCATTTAGAATGCAGAGTTAGCTGAACGGTCGGAACTCATGCGTAGAACTCATATCACGTGAGGGTGCCGAAAGTTATAGGATTTTCCTCCTCTATCCAAGCTAATACTGGTTCAGATTCTCAGTATTAACCCTCCTCAACCTCCTTCATTGGGTTAAAGAGTTTAAATCATTTATAGAAATTAATGCCACTAAAGCCTATGACTGAACCCAGCAGAATAATCGAGTGTGCTTAGAAACACAATTTCTTCGGAGAGCGGGAAGGGGGGAGCCATTATCTTTGATTGCCCCCTTTCCCCTCCCCATCTCGAGGGTAGGTGCCCTTGTAGACCTCGTGACCTCCCTGGTCTCAGGGCGAGACACCTCCAGTGGAGCGTGCACGGGCCTGTCTCATCTCTCTCCGTCACACACACACACACACACATTCACACACACTGGATAATTAGCACGCAGGTGGACACAGGTGCCGTCTTCCCACGACACCCCCCAAACTCCACCCGCCCCGGTACAGTCTGGCACAAACCCTCCTCGGCGGTCGAATGGTCTTTGGTGACACTCTCGTAAGACACTGGATTATCACATACGTGGAGATTGGGGTTCGAATTCCGGTCGGGCGTATTTAGGGTGTTTTTTCCCTAAATGGTATTCCCCTATACCACCTCGAAAATTCAGGTATATTTCCTATACATTCTATTTTACTTATTCCTACCACATTGGTGAATGCGTGCAACCCATACGGATAACGAGACGTAGTGTAAATAAATAATAATAATAATAATAATAATATTTAACACCGCGTCTTACTACCCGTTCGGGTTATACGCTTTAAGTACTAATTACTCTATTGGATTAGGAATTGGGAAGGTTGAATTAGAGGAAGTAAACCCGCATTTATGTGGAGGGAGAGTGGAAAACCATTTAGGAAAAACCACCTCCAGTTCACCCGACCGAGATTCGAACCTCGATCTCCCCGTCCTCAGCAGTCGAGTTCAACACGACAAGCGCGTTAGCCAACTACGCCACTGAGGCGGGTGTGTAAATAAAGTTGGTAATAACTTTCCCACGTGGTGATCCGGGACAAATAAACGCACTTGGTCTAACAACCAGATGTAGACTTTCGTAATATTCACCATCTTGTTTATTTTATTGTTAGTGCAATCTAGTGACAGCACTGAGCATTAGTCTCTTAAAATGGACTATGTGGAGGGAATATTAAGGAAATACACCGGTGCTCAGCGGAAAAGCAATAGGGGAAAAACCTACCCTGGTAGCCACATGGTCTACAGAGTCACTCTAGCGTTAGACCAGACTGCCAATGACAGGGGGATCGGGGTTTTAACTCGGTCGGGTGTACCGTGGTTTTCCCCATAAAATTGTTTTCCACTTTCCATCCGCGCAAATGCGGGTACACTTTCTTGAAATTCAACCTTTCTTGTCCCTAACCGAGTAGATTAATTAGTATATATGGGTATAGCTTGAACCGGCAGAAAAACGAGGCGTTAAAGAAAATGGGGGAATCCCAATGTTTAAGGGGAAAGAAGGGAGAAAGTATATTAAGTCGGGGATCAAACCTTCGTGCCGAGATTAGATCCCCCAAACTACCGTCATAACAGGCCGATCTGAATACATTGAACTTTTTTTTTACAGTTATAGAAGTTACTAAAACAATGTTCATAGACGTATACGTCGATTCACATGATTTGATATTTTTTACAGTTATAGAAGTTACTAAAGCAATGTTCATAAACGTATACGTCGATTCACATGATTTGATATTTTTTACAGTTATAGAAGTTACTAAAGCAATGTTCATAGACGTATACGTCGAATTCACATGATTTGATATTTTTTACAGTTATAGAAGTTACTAAAACAAAGTTCATAGACGTATACGTCGATTCACATGATTTGATATTTTTTACAGTTATAGAAATTACTAAAACAATGTTCATAGACGTATACGTCGATTCATATGATTTGATGTCATTTTTGATAGAATTATGAAGTAATACAGTCTGATTTAAGTATCAAGAAAAGTTTCTGACGGTTAAAAATATATGCTTAAGCTATTTTCATATGTTACACGTACAGTTATGTAATCTGCGGGTGTCCCTTTTAATAGATCAAATTAATATATTTTAAATATTATTAATAACATACTAAAATAGCATCAATATTGACTAAGAAAATATTTTGATATTTTCTAAAAGCTTCTTCTTACCGACCGCTTCTGTGGTCTAAGGGTCATAGTTCCTGCCTACAGATCCAGAGGTTCCAGGTTCGATTTTAGATTCTTTCATAACCTATCTGTGAAGCAATACGTCTATAACGGGGTCAACTCAGCCTCGTGAAGACAAATGAGGAGCTACTTGAATAAAGAAATAGCAACTTCAGTTTAGAAAACTGAGATTGACTGCCGGAGGGCTCGTTGTGCTGACCTCATGACAGCCTCTACCCGCAAATGTTGGCACTATCATCGTTAACGGCGGCGGCCTCTCGATCGGTATACCTTACTTGTGGGGTCACACCATGGAGTTTTTTTCCCATTGCGAGAAGCGTACTAGAGTATCGAAACAGCGAGACGGGCTACTACACCTGAGGTACCCACGCCACGCTTAGAGTGGTCAACCAACATTCTATAGCTTCGTCTGCCATACCCGAAATCAAACTAGGGTCCCCTAGGGGGTACTGAAACATTTACTTAAACTTAACCTCCTCTATACAGTTCTCACAGCTTGTAACCGTTAAATCTCAAATAGCCAGAATGATGGAGTTAAATCCTAATGATTATAATAAAATATTATTCAAGTCAAAGGCTAGTTTCTAAATATTTTTTTTGCAGTGTATGTTTGTACGAGATCAGACCGTACAATTACTAACACATACGCACTCGTACATACACATAAATACACACGTAGCCGGACGAGGTGTACACGGCAAACCTCTCCCCAAGGACGGTACATCCGGCCAAAAACCGCATTTCATTATTCTTTTGTTTCCTCCCCAGTAACTTCAGTGGTGTGTAATCTCCCAGGACTTTTGGCTGAATCTAGCATTATTTTGCTTTCTTTGTGACAGTGAAATTGTATCATTCTTAAAATACACGAACTTGACAAATTTGGTTTATCCAACATTCAACATTAAAGTCAATATCAATCTCGAAATGTTTCATAAAAGTTATTGTATAACAGCGCAATATCGCGAAGTAATATTCAAGTATGCGACAATTAATTTTGAGCCGTTTGAAACGTTTGTTTGTAAGAAAATAAGTGTAATTTCTTGCTGCACGTCCTATTTTTGAACTATTTTAAATGTTTGTTTAACAAAAAATTAGTGTATTTTTGTTGTTGATTGTATCACTACTTTTTAATCATTTGAAATATTCTTTGGGTTGTGTATTTTTTTTAATTAGTGGAGACTTTAAACAATATTTTCATTCAAACAATTTTAATAATATTAGTTTTATTTCCTTTATCTTTATCGAAGAGTTTTTTGTTTTCAGAATGATGGAAAACTCATTTTGGCAATATTAAAATGAAGTAGAAAGATGCAAAGTAATAACAACATTAGCGTAAAAATAAAATTTATATGTAGATGAGGAAATTTCACGAAGATTTAATCTTTTTGTTCTTATGGTAAATGGCGTTCAAAACACAAAAGTTTTTCAAAAAATAGACTAGACCTACAAGAGATTTTAATTCTGTTTTCATGAAGCGTGCAAAAGAGTCACAGCTACAGTCTATGAGTCAATTAATGTATTTTTAATACAATATAATGTTGGTGAAGATACATCTTGTAGACAACAAAATGTTACAGTATTTGTTTAAAATTACCCATGGAGGGTTTAAAAAAATAAGCCTTAATTTTATTGAGTTAATTGATTAAAGTAACTCATACCGTGATGACGCAAAAAGTGACACGGTAGCTATCGATCTATATACAAGAAAGCCCACCATAAGTTACATAGGATTTTGTGTATATTTGAAATGTGTGCCCGGCCAGGAATACAAAATCGAAATATTTGATTAAAAATTTGACTGTACCAAAGGCGCTTGACACATCTTTCAAATACTTAATTTTCTTTTTCTGAATAAATGTAATGTAGTAGGCCTATGTAATGAAAAGAAACTCCATGGTGTAAGCTCGCCAGCAAGTGATACCGACCAAGCGGCTGCCACCATTAGCGATGATAGTGCCAGCATTTGCAGAGAGAGTGTGTCATGTGGTCAGCACAACAAGCCATACGGCCGTTAACCTCAGTTCTCTAAACTGGAGCTGCTACTTCTGTATTCAAGTACATTTCATTGTGATGCGTTTCTACATAAGGGCTTCATTTTCATGATTAATTTGACACATATTGATTTAAGACTGGCAACGTGCATATGTTATATATTGGTGTTTATTAAATAACGTACAGGTATATCACCCAAGTTCAAAAAATATAAAATATAATGTTAAAAAGCACGAATTGTATTTCTTTGAGTCCAAATTTTTTGAGTTTCATAGGTTTTGAGGAACTAGGCTCCTTGTATTAATATAATATCCTACTTGTTGAGTGGTTTTAAATTTTTGCCCGAACTAGGTTTGTGTATCAAGTTACCATCAACGTCTCTCTTACTTAAGTTTTGCGGGTTTAAGCCCCAAGGCCCCAAATTCTCTAGTAATTAGTCTTAAGATTCCCCTTATTATATTATTTTGACCGCACCCTAAAAAACAGTGGGCATAGCATTATACTCTCTGTTTTTATTTCAAGGATAGTTCTTAGTTTGTGCGTACATCGCTATGTTGTCTATGAATTCAGTATTTCCTATTCTTGACCATATTTAATGTTGATATTTCCTATTCTAGACCATATTTAATTTTGATATTTCCTATTCTTGACCATAGTTAATTTTGAAATTCAAGCATTAAAAAAATTTAAGTGATCTTCTAGGTGAACGGGTGATGTCAATCGAAATTAACTCTTATCATTCCGTTCCCTCAGGTAATTTGGCCAAGTCGAGTACACGAGATTCAGCCTCACCCACATTTTTACTATCTGTAAATATTTAATCTGAAACAAAGAACTGTCTCGTTATTTCTCATTCGTTCGCTAACCACATTATTTACTTTGTAGACTTCATTCACAATTATACATGCCACCACTTTGCGTACCTGTTTGACAACTCTGGCAAATATTACTTCATGTAATCTCCATATTACCCTCAAATACAAATTTATCTTATATTTCTTGTCATAATTTGCTTGAAAATTAAAAAAAAACTAACCATTTTAAATATACATAAAACATGTTAATGGCTCAAAAGGTTTTTTTGTGGTCTTTAGAGAAGCAAAGGATGTACGGGATCGTTAAAAAAACACTAGACCTTTGAGTACAAAATTAGACTAAATGATTATAAAACATTACCTTAACATTTTGTTTAACAAAGGATTACAATTTGCAAAGAGAAGTAAAAATTTATGGATAGAAAGGCAAATAGAAATTACAGCCAACATTAAAAGATAGTAGATTTACCTAGGAAATCTCAGTTTAGAAATTTCTTCCACATTATTATTTTTTTGCTACACAAAATATTTGTAATGGAAACTAACTGCTTGAACAACTATTTTAAGACTGCACCAATGAAAATCCCGTCCTCTCTAAAACTATAAAATATATCTAAGCTATATTTTGTAATACATTTTTATAAAAGAGAACAAAGTAAAATCCTTAAATATAACATATTAGATACAATGAAAGCACATTAAAAGGATGTCAGAAGTGCAACAAACCCTTATCCAGGAAGTACAAATATGTAAGAATAAAAGGTTGTTTAAATGATTTTTTTTTAAATATATATGGTTACCACGGTATATTGGTTTGTTTGGTTTGTTTTAATTCTGTATAAAGATATTGAATAGGAAGGGAGGTGCAATCCTCAGTATTTTATTGGTTTTTTAAGGACATTTTACTATTTTAATTTCACTCTAACATTTTTCTTATTTCATTTATTTGAGGTATTTAATGTGCACTTTCTGAACTGATTGGTTATTACAATATACGACTTATAAACTTACTTAAATTGAGGACAGACAAAACCTCCAACCCTTAACCGTTAATTAATCACTGTGAAAGGGGAAACCCACATTTCACCAATTTTTTGTTGTTGTCATATCAGGAATCGTAACTGGGACCCTTAGTTCAATAGGAAGACGTGCTACAGACTGGGCTAAGGTGTCAAACTGTATTATACAGGATGGCCCATGGAAAAGTAGCCCACCTACTATACCCAGCAGGCGCCTCACTTTGGGTCGGAGGAGGTCAATCCCCTTACACCCATATTGTGACAAGAAGAATGAGTCAATAAGGCCTTAGACAAGCAGTTCACTTGCTCATTCTTCATGTCACAATACGGGTGGAAGGGGATTGACCTCCTCCAACCCAGAGTGAGGGGCCTGCTGGATGTAGGAGGTGGGCTATTTTTCCGTGGGCAATCCTGTATAATCTCATTTATATTATCAAATATTCATTTATGCAAACAATTGCATAGGTTTCCATTAATGAGTTGTAACAAGATATTAGCATACAGGACCTAGATTAATTTTTATAGACGATAAGAACTTTAAGAAATATTTGTTTATGGTTCAATGGTTCATCATATTTGTATTGATAGCCAGGCCTATCTAAAGAGGAGAGTTTAGAGAAAATACACCAAAATTAACGTGATGAATGGGAAAAACAACATTTAAAATCCCATTTGAAAAATCATCTTTCACGAACCCGACCGGGATTCGAGCCCCTACATCCTCGTCAACGGCGACAAAGTGCAATGTGGTCTTAACAACTTTAGACCGATCGGTCATTGCTGTGAGCAAGAGGTGAGTATAAAAATGTAAAAGCCAAATTAAAAAAAAGCTAATTGGAATTATAATGGTTTCTTCTGCCGAAACGTTAAGTTTATACATGTACCATGATTAATATTATATATTCTAGCAGCCAAATACTAATAAACTATTGGGCACTAAAGACATAAGACTGTGGCAGTATAAGGAAAGAGGCCACGGAAGCTGAAGTTTAAGGAGCTGCATCAGAATTCCCCACTATGAAAAGAAACTCTCCCAGTCCAGTCGGTTAGGGTCAAACACCAGTCTTCCGAGCTAAAGAGTCGTGCACAGGAGCGTCGTGGCAAACGCTGCTGGTATAATATTGAGGACCATTAAAAGTTATTGTTAATTCACTCTAAAATACGCATCTAATTCTGCACTGTACAAACCATTGAGTCCATTTGTTTAACAATTTCAGAAAAGAAGTGAAATGCAGTGATTGAGATAATGAGATAAATAGCATGCACCAAGGAGAACGGAATAATTTATTGGTCATGGAATGTTAAAGATTGTGTGTGTGTGTGTGTGTGTGTGTGTGTGTGTG
>CABFOV010003639.1:24271-48395 GCA_902141375.1 Timema poppense
GAGGAGAAGGGGGGGGGGGAGGAATCTGGTGCAAAAATAGGAATACAACATGAAGACTAAGAGAATTAATAATGGAAAGGTAAGCGGCATAAGAGAAAACCGGAGAAATATGGCTTGCTAACCTAAAAGGTTTAGGAGCAAAATTAAGAAGGAATAAAGGACAAGGAAAGAAATATTAAAAGGGGAAGGAGCGAGAGAGAAACATAGAAGGAGAATAATAAATAGGGTGAAGGATAGAGAAGAGTGAGAGGCGAGCAGTCTGGCCCCCTTGTAAGTTATGCAGTCACAGGGTTAGTCAGCCAACCAATTTGCATAATTCTGTTTTCTCCAAAAGGCTGTTTGCTTGCTGCCTTCTGGCCCGGCTTTTTGCTCGTGTCTAGAAGCCGGGGGATGTGTTATTTAGACACCTCCGATAGAGAGACGACACCCTGCTATTTACACGGAAAACTGCTCTATCTGTCTCGCCGACACCCTCGATGAATTTACTTAACGGGATAGAGGTTTGAAGATCTACCTGTGTTAGTTGATAAATTATTTATAATTTGAATAGATTTTTTTTTGAATGAATGATAAAAAAACTCAAATATAATTAATAACTCTTTTAAAAGTGCTATAACAAAAGTGAAGCTATTATATACTGTGATTATACCTCTTGTGGTACCCGAGTCACTCATACAACGTAACAAATGAATATTAAATTACAAACCAACCGGGATTCAAATAGGAGTCCTTTAGAAATGATTACTCAGGATCTGGAGCTAAGCGATTCAACGTTCTCAGACACGACCGAAGTCTGGGATGAATTTATTTTCCGTCATTCTTGAGTACAACGTAATAATGAATGCAAAATTCCCTTAGGATTACAAGATAATCCTAATATTGATAATAATCTGTACACACAGATTAGTGTTCTTTTTTAACCTGTCCAGGTTATACGCATATGTACAAATTACGCTAATGAATAAGGGATGGGGAAGGTCGAATTTAGATAAAGTGTACCTGCATTTGCGTAGGAAACCCTTTGGTAAAAACCACCCTCAATACACCCAACTGGAATTTGAGGCCCGGTTACTCCGTCATTGGCAGTCTATTTCAACACGAGAGTGACGCCTTGGACCCTGCGACCACCGAAGCAGGTGGATCAGTGGTTAAGCGGGTGAAACACACCTCTTGGGACCTGAGTCAATAGTCACGCAATATAAGGTGTCAGTCAGGTAATATAGTAAAATTACACTGATAGGAAGGTTAAAGTTCGAATATAGATGGAACTCAAACAGATCGTTCACCGGCGAACACTAAGGTTTCCAGCCGGGTTCAGAGCTTTAGATTCGGTGATCGACACGACGGCCATTTCCTCACCTACAGGGCTATTAGGACCATTCAATGCAAAGTTAGTTGCTACCATTAGTTAGATTCACCTTCAAGGAAAAGATAGTGTTTGGATGATTATGACCATCACACTTTGTATCGTCCGCTAGTTTTAGCTTCGACTTTGCTTCTAAGCGTCAACGCACAGAATGAAATCAGTGTGCGTCAACAGTTGGCAACATTTTTCCAAAGAATAATAATACCTTTTAAGAAGTTAGAGGTTAGAAATTAGGTAAATTTATTTCAAGAATGCTGTTATTCATGACTGAACATTATTCATATATTTTTATTTTCCCAAACAGCTGATCACAAGTCACATATTTTGCAAGAAAGGTTTAACCTAGCTTAATTTAATAGATCTCTTGCATAATTTTGTTTGCCTACGGTTTGAAATGTAAAAATAATGGGCCTACAATATAAAATACACACAACATATTTTAGTTAAAAAGTCATAATGTGAACTATGTATACAAATAGTAATGTCACACGGGGAAATGAATTAGTATGAGAAGTTGGCAAATAAAGAAACAATGTTTTCTGTAATATGTATGCTTTACGACCCAATGCTTTATTCTTCATGTATGTGTGTTGATACTACATATTACAAGTGTAATAATTATGTTGTGTGAAGATCTTAGAAAATAAAACAAGTTATTTAAAGTTTATTAAAGCGTTCAATAACTGCCAAAAATAGTGTTCACACTGAATATTTTCGACAACTTAATGTCAAATAATGAACATTTATACCCAGTCGGCCTACTAAGTTAACATTAAAGTGAAAGAGAGGGTGATTTGGATGGTTAAAAATTATAAAATGCATCTTTAATTTAAAGGGATTTCTTGAGACTTTAGTTAAATGATAATGAATATAAGGATATTATATTTTTTTATAATGAGTTGTTTGCAATTTATTCAGCTCAGGATAACTAGGTTTAACTGCTAATTATCAGTCTCAGATAAATTTAGTGGACCTTTTATGATTAAAAAACTTTGCCTAACCAAACCTCATGTAAACATTAAGCTAGTGCCTATTTAGGTTTTTTCCAGTCTTGGCTGCAATATTCCACAGGCTTACAACTTACATTAATGTGGATAGTAATTACTACTGTAGGTACGATTCAGTTTAAATAGGATTACATTATTAAAGTTTTGTTGAGGCATCTTAAACAGATTAGGCATACCTTTTTATTGCCTTGTCAACTGGTCTGTCCACGTGTTTTACACTAATAGGGTAGAGATGATAAAGGTTGAGTTATAGAATAAAAGTTTTCAGCTTTGTGTAGAGGGAGAGTGGGAAAACCTTTAGAAAAATAAAAACACTAATCACATCCAGCTAGTATTCAAATACCAACCTCCCCACTATTTGAATATTAGATCAAAGAGACTAACGTCTTGGTCAATGTTGCCCCATGAGGTGGGTAAACATACTACTAACACCCCAAATATGTTGAAGCCTAATTAACTTCCACCTACTATAAAACCTACGAACAATATTATTAATCTTAATATTGGAATGTCCCAATTATCCGTATGTTGATGGTGAATAATAATGCATTTTGATAGTGTTATGTTCCAAAGAAAATATTCTTTTAACATTCAGTGACCCGCCTCGGTGGCGTAGTTGGCTAACGCGCTAGTCGTGTTGAGCCCGACTGCTGAGGATGGGGAGATCAAGGTTCGAATATCGGTCGGGTGAGCTGGGGGTGGTTGTTCCTAAATGGTTTTCCACTCTTCCTCCACGCAAATGTGGGTTCACTTCCTTTAATTCAACCTTCCCAATTCCTAATCAATTAGCATAATTAGTACTTAATGCGTATAACCCGAACGGGTAGTAAGACGCGGTGCTAAATAATAAATAAAATAATAAAAACATTCAGTGTAAGCGTACTATTCCCAATCTTGGCCTACATTATGACATAGGCCTATTTAAAGTTAGATTATGTGAAACACACACAAAAACCTTTTTGAGATTTTCATATAGGGCATAGAGGGCAAGTTTAAATCAGGTAACACCAAATAAACTACAAAACCTAGCATACATAGCCTCGTAACGCAAACCAAAGAACAAGTAAAATATCTGCGCAACTTAGTATCACTCTACTAGGAAAATATTTGCTCTCGCAAGAACTTTGCTTTCGTAAAGTGGTCGGCCATAATATTTTTTGACGAAAAGTCTAACGTCTCTCTGCTAACGGTCGCAAATTCGTTTCGTATCGTGGTCATAATAGCCCTGCTGACCAACCCTTCTACAAAGCATCACTGTCATCCAATCATTTTTATTCAGCAACAAGAACCGAGATAGGCCAAGAAAAGTTAATTAATGTTGACTTTGCTATTTTCCGCCAGTTGCTAACTTAGTAAAATGAGTCTCATATTCTTGTGCCTCCCAACTATATCATATCAATTTGAAAAGCATTAAAAAGTGGCTTCATTTGCTTAAGTGAGAGCACATAATATTTGTAGGACGGGTGAATAATTAACTGTGTTTTTAGTAACTTTTTAACCGTCATCAAAGGCGAGGGTTAGCGTTAACCAGCTATAGTAACAAATTAAGTTATAAGAGCCCCATTTTAATTAATAAAAACCTTATCTGACAGCTAGAAGAATTACTAAATCAACTTTAATGTATTGATACGTCAAGTAATGTGATCAGGAGCTGAACTTTTGGATAGATATTATCAACACCCTTAAAATAACACTAATAACGTAATAATTAATAATAGTCTATATAGTAAAAATGTTATCAATATGGTCGCAAAAGCTATGTTTGTATTTTTTTAAAAGCTCATTCCTATGAAAAAAGGACTTTTTAAGAAATTAATAAGTAATTCAAGAGGTTTAATAGTCAAAAACTAAATTATAATAATATTTTTTTGGCTATTCAACTAAATGCAAAAATATATGCAAGTGATGTTTCAAACACATTCGTTTTGAATTTCCTATGGGTTATTATAGATAAAACCCGCGAAAATAAGTAACATTTTAAGAAGAATGGTTAAATATCTTTATAATTATCTAGTAACAAGTAGATGTAGTTGATAAAATACTTTTAAAAACTAGTTTATAAGACTGGTAGTTCATTATCAGTCGTTCTAAAACCCGAAATATTTCTTGTATATAGAACGATGGTCGCAGCAGTCAACCAAGATCTTGTCGGGCGTACTACAACCTTCTTTATTCAGTTTCTCTAGGCGGGACACGAATTCCTGAACCTCCGGCAGTAGTTTCATCGTGTTGATGATCACAAGCTTCCTGAATAGTTCCGCTGAGTCGATCAGACGATCAACAATCAGAGAGTTGCGGAGGTTCATCAACTCCTTCATTTGGCGCTGTTGCCACCCTGAGTACAAATGCCAAAGTTTTTAAATTATTTAAATATGAAATTAGCCGTTTGTAAGTTTTTTGTAGTTCACTTAAAAATAATTTAGAAACGAGGGCCTTTAAAATGTTGCCTTCACTTCATAAATAAAAATGGCAAAACCGGCCGAAATGAAGACATGTGATGACGTCATACGGCCATATTCGGCTGTATTTGCGCGAAAAAGTTTACAAAATAAAAACTTTCATTTTTAATCTAATATTTTGTAAAGCTTTTTCCCTTTAAGTTTTCAAAAAACATATATGTGTTATAATTTACCATGGCAAGATATAAGAAAATAAAAGTGCGAATATAATACCTTTTAATTTATAATATCATGCACTAATATCTTTTGTTGCCACAATTGCGAAACAAAAAACAAGTTTTTATTAATTATTTTTTTGTTCTTTAATTTAGTCACAAAAAAGCCAATTATAAAGTAAACCTTAACGAAGTATTATTGGAAGCGTTTGAAAACTCTTTTGATTAACTATAGTTTTACGAATCTAATAAAAATAATTTCCACAAGGGTTAACATAGCTGTTGACATTAATGTTTAGAAATAATTTTTTTTTTTTAGGTGCTACAAGTGGGCATTAGTAAGTAAAATAATTTCTACAGGGGTTAACATTGCTATTGACATTAATGTTTGGAAATAATAATTTTTTTAGCTGCTCCAAATGGGCATTAGTAAGTAAAATGAAGTACTTTGGTTAAGTAGCGACGCGATGATCGAGAATGAACCAAAACACGATCCATGATAGGGGATTGTCAGGGGTATATAAAAAGTTCTCTTAAGTGGCTTTCATGATACAACAATGCAGGCCCCAATCCAATAAGATTTACTAAATAAAGATTTAAAGTTTAATAACTCCATAACTCAGAAAAACTATGCGAGTGGTTGAGTTTATTTTAACATGTTTTAATTTGAAGATGGCTGTAGTTGAGTATATATACTAGTCCTACTTGAGATTTTACGTTAAAAGTTTTTACACACTTGAGCAGAAGTCACAGCAAGTAGAGAACGAGGGCGATTGGGGTGGGTGTGCATCAAGAGAACATTCAGTCAAAAATAAATGTTTCAGATTTATTTATTAAGATGTTCTTGACGCTATTCATACCAAGTTATTTTAGATGTCCGTTTAGTCCAGATTATTAAGCGTATAAGAATTAAAGAGCATAAGGATATTCACCTGAATTAATTTGCATAGAGGATGGAAAAATCCCAGAGGTGATCACAGCTATAAAACAACAACAATGTATCCAGCTGGTATTCAAACCCCAACTTCCACGTCAACGGCAACCAAGTAAAGTGCGAATAAAACGCTTGAAACTATTTTGTTTCTACTCTAAGGACAACGTTGAAAGTTAAATTATACTAAGAGAAACATGTAAGAGTTATTAAGGTAGTCCTGTATCTTAAAATAATATATGAATGGTCGACTTCTACCAAGGATATGATCCAGGGTTAAAATCCTTATCCAAAGTAGTTTGTCTAATATATTAGGCTCAGTCTAGAATATTCGAGCAGTCATTCATAAACGCAAGAAACTAGGTGGGCTTATAACTTAACTGGTTGGAGCTGTTCAGTAGGAGAACAAACAGGGGAGGAAAATAAAAACAGCACCAGAATGTGTTGTGACCCGACCTATTAATAATAATATTTAGCACCGCGTCTTACTACCCGTTTGGGTTATACGCTTTAAGTACTAACTACGCTAATGGATTAGGAATTGTGAATGTTGAATTAGAGGAAATGAACCCGCATTTGCGTGGAGGGAGAGTGGAAAACCATTTAGGAAAAACCACCCCCAGTTCACCCGACCGAGATTCGAACCTTGATCTCTACGTCCTCAGCAATCGAGCTTAACACGACTAGCGCGTTAGCCAATTACGCCACCGAGGCGAGTGACCCGATCTACTAAATTACATCAATAAATTAACAAATATCCTTTCTACATTCCTATACCAGTTACCTTTCGTTTCCTGGGCAATTAGGTCTTAATGATTAACTGAAATATACGGATTTTTGGATATTTAAGAGTGGAAAATTTCAACTTCTAAGCTATATTTATTTATAGGTCTAGATATGTAGAGGGTCAAAGAAAATAGTTTTGTGTTCACTCCAGTAAACACCAAACACTTGCACTGTTAGAGGTTTGGTTCATATTTAACCTAAGCGCAACATCTGAACCACACCTTCAGAGAGAAAATGAGAATCCAACCAAAAGGTTGTCATCACCTTGTTGAGGCTGGTCGAAACCCCCGGCGTTTTCCGCCTCGAACCTCTGATGAAACTGTATCACCTTCTCGTGGAACATGCGTGACGAGTGGAACATGTGCATCAACATCTCCAGGTCCTCGCTCACCTCCGTCTCGGCGTTGTCCGTCATCTCGACCTTCACGCGTGGATGTGATAATGTCGCACCCACAGTGTCCAACCCGTATTTTGGCGAGCGAGAGAGTACGCGTGTGAAAGCAAGTTATAATTTCACTTGAAGGTAGTCTTAGGCTATATTGCCGATTCAAGGTGTACCGATGAGTTATTATTAAGGTATTTAAAGACAAAAAACGAATTTCCCGGGTTACAACACTTTGTTGAAAAACTCCAAAGATTTTCTAAACAATGCATTGATATCGAATTATTGTGATAAGTGATTTTAAATTCTTGCTCAATAATGAAGAGGGTTAACAATAGGCTATGTCCGGTCTATCAATTATAGATTAATTATTTTTTACTTCTAGGTTAAACACTTTTTATTTATACTTCATTTAAGAATTGATGAATTTTGATTTGTGCACACAGTTCAGTTTTATAATAAAAATTCGTCTTCATGTCTCTAGATAGATTTTAATTGTTCGCCAAGAACCAACCAACAGCTCCTCTTTAAAGGCATTGTTGTACTGAGCTGAGTTAACCTTCCTTCTACCCTCATTTTCTGTTTTCTCCCCTTCTTCGCCCTTATCTTCTCCGGTAGCTCACTACTCTGTCATATCTCCTGACAGGGGCAAACGCAAAGTGTTTTCGCTTTTAATTAAACTTGTTTCAAGTTTCGATATACCTACTGTATATAAGTTGTTTCTTTGTGCGTGTATATAGTGAAGAAAGCGGGGGCGGGGGAAGATATCTGTGTTCTAATATATAAGAAGAAGGATAGAGAGATTAAGAAAGGGCTAAGGATAGTACGTGATGTTAATGAGGAGTGAAATAAGAGATATGTGGTTAATTGAGTAGATAAAAGTAGTGGTGATGGGTTCGGTGAGCAGAGTGCGGGGGAGGTTTGGTGAAAATTAACGTTGACGAAAGGGGTTGGAATGTTGAATGTCTTTAGGGATATAAGTGGTGTTCGGAGGAACGTTTTCCTTGTGTGTGCGTCGCGAAAAAGAGAGGCGGGGTTGGTGGGGCGGGGTTTATAAATGGGAAAGAGGTGTCTATCTCGCTAACTCTCACAGGTTGGTGATAATTTGTTTTTCCAAGCCTGTCACAGCTTCGTGACGCGACGCAACAACGGCGTTAATGACAAAATGTTTCTCTCGAAGTTCGTTAATTTTCATTAACCTGTTATTTTATCTTGAAACTGAGGATCGGAAGGGTATGAGGGGGGTGGAGAGTTGAACACGAAATGAGCTGCAGCTTCAACAGGAGACTTACTTTGGTATAATTAAAACTAGCCTAAAGTAATATTATAATAGTCATAAACTAATAGTTATTTCCATGCCTTGTTGTCGTGAGAGATCGTTCAATCAAAGTATAAATAAATTGTCAAAAAACTAGAGACAAATTCATTGCTAGGCTATAAATATTTTGTTAGGCAATACAAGTTTATGAAGATTGTGTTAGATGTGAGTAGTAGCAAGAGTCAATATGGAAGTTGATTGCAAAAAAAAAAAAAAACACACAATCAAATTAACTCTAAAAATGTTTACTTTTTGACGAAACCCCCCAACCCCTGGTAAAAGAAAGAGCTCGGTATTACTTACATAAACATTTTTCACATGACCAGCTCAGATAAAAAATATAAAATTTAAATAGTGTATCTGGCACTTCAATACTACAAAATTGCCAAGGACACCTAACAAAACAACCAAAATAATTCGAAAAATATCAATTTTTCGTATAAAACTCTCCTGGGTTATAAAAAAAAGGGCTTGAAATTATCAACTGAAAGAGAGATTGCATGACCCGATCAGATAAAAAATATAAATTTTTAATGGTGTATCTTGTACTTCAATACTAAAAAAATACCCAGAAACGCCTCATCGCAAATTATACGAATCTCCTTTACAGATGTGTAACACATAATCTCAAGTAGTTTGAACGCAACGCTTCCATAAGTATCAGGAAACTTTAGACTGTGTGATAGAAACATTGTAATGTAGAGTATAGCATACACTTCCGTTTGAGTTTCTTTTCTTGAACTGATATTTTTCCAATTTGTGCATCAGTTTGCACTTGTCAGTTTTATTTACTGGACCACTAAGTTGTCCAAGAGGCATTGGTAAAAGAGTGAGAGGAAATTTCAGTACCTTTTGAATGCCACATTTATGAACTGCTGCAAGATAAAGTAACCTTCCATAGATATCCTATGTAGAATTTTATTACCTCTATTTTATATATATTTTTACAAATTTTGTAGTCAATGTTGAAGCACAGTTTCTTACTAGCTTTTTAGGAATCGGTTTTTCAACATTCCTAGAGTTCTCAAAATCTTTAAACTTCTCAAAGGCTTTAGTTGCTTTAGAGGGAGTAGAGTGATAAGACCCAGAGAGACCTTTGTATTAATTTTTGGTTCAGTTGAAATATTCCGGAGTGGCGTTTACCTCTCTATGTCCTCAAACGGATTTGAAAATATATTGATAATTTCCATAATGTTTACTACATCTCTGTTGCCTTTGCGGATACGGCTATCTTGCAGGTCGTTTATGGAGTCCTTCATTGTTGAAATCCCACAAAACTCAAGAAAATTGACACGATTTTGCTTATGATTGATCTGGTTTTCAGCCATAGTGCTTTTGCAGAATCAAGAATTTGAAAAGGCTGTGATTTCAGCGAACGGAGATGCAGCATCAGCATTTATAGTCTGTTCAAGAGCCATATCCACAGCGACGCGACGAGTTACTAGAACGTTTGATAGAAAATCCTCCTTGCGAAATAGCACTTTTTGCTTCAGAGCGTATTGTTTCTACATTAAAAAGCTTCAACAAATATACAGTGATCCAGCATGCATAGTTAGGTCTATTTCATGCAAAAAATATGGGGCATATTTTTTCCAAAGCATCTATGTGTATGTCTATATGATTTTTCCTGTGAACTCTACAGAAATGCTTATACAATGTCATGAAATCTATATACACTTGATAAAACTGTGATGTTTTCGCATGGAAACCATTTCTTATTTTATCTCTGAATTCCTTGTACTCATCATACAAATGCATTGATTCAGGACTATTTAGTGGTCTTTTCAGGGAATCTTGTGACATATCATTATTGCAATCTGTTGTTTCTTTATGAATTTTTTCAATGTCCAGAAGCGTACTATTCTCACCCTATTCTAAAAACTTCTTGAAATGACAGCGTTCCAAGGCACGTGATAAAAGAATGCGTATGCGTTTGCATCTGTTGTAATGTTTCCCTTTCAAAAAGCTTGGGAGGGATCCAGAAG
This sequence comes from Timema poppense, assembly GCA_902141375.1. Taxonomy (NCBI): domain Eukaryota; kingdom Metazoa; phylum Arthropoda; class Insecta; order Phasmatodea; family Timematidae; genus Timema; species Timema poppense. Next base: position 34,661 of record CABFOV010003639.1, read on the forward strand.
CTAGAATACCACTTTCTGTAAGAACAAGTTCTATTCCAGAGCCATCTATAAAATATCCAAGACCACCAAAAAATGCCAGCTCAATATGAAAAGAACAAAAAAATAATAATATTATACTGTCGAAGCATGGAGATTCTTGATTTTGGATCAAGAAGGCTGGTTTTGCAACTGCCAGATCATAATGAACCAGCACACATGCATTCAGAAGCTACTTATTGGACTATTTTAAGTGTTTCCAGTATAACAGGCTTTATACTTTTTATGTAGTTCTATAGAAACCTGCAAGTCTTCATTAGTTTGTTGGGTATCTTGGTTGATAAATTCCACCTTGTTCTGGTAACAAATTCCAAATATGTCAAGTAAACTTCAAACATAAACATAAAGTGTATCAAAGCTATCCCAAGCTAACCCAGTGATAGGGCCTGGTATTTTAGGTATATTTTCAGGAGTTATCTCTGTCTTTTTCAAAAGTGAAGATGCCTGTTCTGTTTCAAGTTCTTTAGCTGCATGGTAACTGATAAAATGACCTAAATGATTTAAAATCTCTACCAGCTTTCTACTACCTGTAAGGCTTCTGACACTCAAACCCATTGTTAAATGTTTTTCAGGTTTAATTCTTACATTGCTACAAATAAAAATTGCACTTTGGCTTGAAGAAAGTACTTTCCTTTCTATTCTATCACTTCTAGCTAACTTTGGTGAGTCACTATAGAGTGTGCTAAAGAATAATTTCACCAATTATGGGCATTTAGATTTACTTGATAAAATATCTTCTACGTATAAAGGGTGTTTAAACTTGGTTTATTGGGCTTCAGTCCGAATAAATTCATGCAAATACAACGCCACTCTTATATGCTAGATTAAATTGTTAATGAATGATTAATTGCGAGCACCAGTGCTTAAACAGACGTGATTTTATTTGAGTATATTGCTAAACCTTGTTTGTTGCCATTGTTTTATACTCAAAAGAGGATTTAAGTTTATCAATAAGTTTCTGAGCTGCGTAGGTGGAATCACAAATTCCTTCCTCAGCAAGATAAGTAGACCCTACAATGTCTCGAATGTATGGATGACAACAATTGAGACTTCCACGAATTACATAGTCAATCGTTTTCAGGAATGCTTTATCATGCTGCTGTTGATTTTGACTTTGTTTTTTAGTGCAATCACTTGATATTACTCCTTTTTCCAGCTGTCAAGATTTTGCAAAATTTTTGTATTGTTTTCTACAAGAATGGTGATATTGCACTTCTTTCGCAACCAAATCGATATCACTTATTTTCACTAGCAGTTGTGTATCGTCGAGTATATTTGCAGCGTTCTTTATGCTTTTCTGGGAGTCTAACGTTTCACAACTTCCTAAAGGCTCTTCTCGTCCATTTTTTTTTCTCTTTACAAAGAAAATGCATTTTCTCTCAAATAAACCAGATGTTGATGCTATCGGTACATAAGACTCTTCAGAAACAAAAGATCTCAAAAGAACAGATTTTTATTTGGGAGGGGTTCTTTTCTCCCAGATTTAAAATGGCTGTAAAGTTCCTGTAGCAGATTATGTGATAGTCATGTTTTTTTCTTCAAATTCTTCTGACAAGTTTTGACATATTTCAGTATACTTAGATTCTTTCAAGGTCTTCAATCTAGTAGCTGCTACTTCTTGTATGTTTCCCCGTGTGCTGTCCTTGAGTTGTAGAATCTCTCCCTTTATTCCCACAGTGTGAATTATACACTCCATATTTTTATCTTCAGAAACTTACATTCTCAACATACATCATTATGCCTAAAAAAAGAGTAAAACAAAATTACTTAATATTTAGTGAACTAATGGATAATAAAATCAATCCGAGTTACAAATAATATAACACTATATTAAAATAAATGGAGCGCATTTAATTCATCCTTGGCTGAACATTCTCTCCAATTACAAGTGGAGCTTATAGTCCAATTCAGCTGCAAAACCTGTAGATTTCATAAAAATAAAGTGGTAGCAACTCCTACGTCAAAATAGTTTAAAGGAAAATTAACACTTGTGCAGTATGTGCTTTCGGGCTTATTACGAATATAAGTACAAAGTTATCAGGGTTATAGTGAAATAATAATTTTCCAAGCCAATAAATGGTTTAAATTGCCACTAAAATAACAAACAGTTTTTTAAATAGGGATTTGGTTATTTACGATATATTTTGTACAAGGGATAAATTAAAGTTTTTGAAAACTCCGAAACATAGAAGAAGAAATAAAATCATTGTTCGAATAATATTTTTATTTGTTTTTTTACAGGCAGTTCGATTACAATGGGGTTGCTCTCGGCCAAGATGCCATTGTAATTGCATCCAGACCATTTGCGTCAATACATGAAACCTTCTCTCAATGGTTTCTAGCTGAAGCAACGACATCTTATAAACCTAAACCATTGATCATACGGTTCATAGCGTCCCACCCGCAATATAGATTAAAGTACCCACTTCGGTGACAATATGTTCTAAGGTGCTACACTCGCCTATACTGCCGCTGAGAGGGTGATCCTAGTTCAATCCTGGTCGGGTGTACTGAGGTTTTTTCAATGGTTTACAACTCTTTCTCTCTCTCCACGCAAATTCGGCTACACTTCCTCTAAATCTAACCTTACTCATCCCTAAGCCATTATTGTAATTAATAAATAATCGTATAACCCGAATGGTTAGTAAGACAACGTGCTAAAATAAAAAAGTGCCAGTGACGGGGAGGTTAAGTTTCAAATTTCAGCCGTGTGTAATGGGGGTTATTTTACAAATGCCATTTATCATTGGGGTTTTCTAAACCTCTCTTCAAGCTTGTACCGTGGATAGAGACTAGCCCAGCACCAACAACATCTTTGTACTCACCATTCAACAGTAAAGCTGGGGTCTCGTACAAATACTACGGTCACGCCACGGAACGACCTTGTTCATCCTCACTGCAATAAACTCTGTTTGGGAACTCAAAGTTTTAGTCAAATATTTTCCTGACTAAAACTATCCATTTGAAGAGCGCGTGCGCGAGGTGGCCGGTCTAAGTGGTTCTCTGTGCGTCGGTTGCCCGAGGTCACCCCCACCCCCTTGGCTGTGTGTCTCAACGGCGCTGTGCGCAGGCGACGTGGAAGACATAGTTTCTGTGATTGGCTACTTATGACCGCACCACGAAGTCATTATTTCTTCCCATGATTCCCCCTACTGGGCAGAACTAAATATAAGCATGTGTTTAGAAATGTAAGGCACTCTTTGATGCCATCTAGAAGTGAGGCACACTTGGGCATTATGTAGGGCCTTAGGAATATTATAACGTAAATAATGTAAGTTATTATAAATTTGATCTTTGGCCACGAGCAAGTAATTTTCAGGCTAGGGTTCAAATCTTGGTGAAAATAATGTAAATTATTATAAATTTGATCTTTGGCCACGAGCAAGTAATTTTCAGGCTAGGGTTCTAAACATGGTCAAACGTAGTCCGTCTGTCCGGAGTCACTAATAATCTGATTATTTATTGTGTTAGTGGTTAGATGACGTTAGCTGTTGGTCGCTTTATTTACTTTATTTATTGTATTTAAATGCCAGATGAATTTAGTTCGTTGTTGCTATGTTTATTATGTTAACTGACAGATCAGAAGCTAGTTTAATTATAATGTGAACTCACAGTTGTCTTTATTTCTTTGTCAGTTTATTCGCTATCTAGTAGGACATACTAGATGTGTATTTATTTATTGCGTTTGCTGACATATGTCGTGTACCTTTGGGTACTATGAGTAGCAAGTTGTTGCGAGTATTTTTCTTGCGTAGGCATTGAGCCGCGGCAATTATAATTTTGAACTCCCCCTTTTTGAAACGGTTTACTGTTATTATAGAACTTCCGTATTATTTCTATAAAAGTATGGAATATTGTATTGTCAGACACATCGAAGAATCAATATTGTCTTTAAGTCTATTAGATCAAATTGTATATAGTTTTCTGTGTTATCATCTACTGTAATAAACTGGCCTTTCGGCCATATATGTTATTTTTGCTTAGGTCTTGCCTATTCCCAGGCTTAATCATAGGATTTTCCTCTAGGCTTGACTATAATAATGCTGGTGAGACAGGAGTCGGTTGGGCTTGTTGAGAACAGATCAATAAAGGTCCCTGGTGATTACTTGCCATTTATATTGTGATTAGCAACTCACTTCACTGTAGGAGTAGGTAGGAACATTGGTGGTACTGCTAAAGGTACGGACCCCACAGGGGGTGCGGTTGAAGCTAATATAGTTGTAATTCCTCTAGAACGGCCCTCCCCATTCCAACCCCTTAAATTAAGCCGTTTATAACGTTCATGTTAAAAATACTTCTAAAAAACTTTCTGAACTCAAAAAAAGGGGCTGCTGTGGAAGCGAACATAGAGTTTATTTCGTAATTGTAAGTTGCATTGAAAAGGATAAAAAAAAACAAGTGCTGCTTAGTTGAGATGTCTGATACCAGATATACTTTTTTTTAGCACCGTGTCTTATTACCCGTTCAGGTTATACGCCTATGTACTAATTATTCTAATGTGTTAAGCATGAGGAAGATTAAATTTAGATAAAGCGTATCCGAATTTTCGGAGAATGGAAAACCATATAAGAAAAAACCTCAGTACAACCAATCGGGATCGAACCATTATCTCCTCATCATCGGCAGTCTAGTCTATTGCGAGAGTGAAGCCTTAGACCATGCGATCACCGAAGCGGGTGAGACCATAGTTCAAGCATACGGTCCACGGAAATCAGTCCTGGTCCAGAAGGCATGTTTTGATGCTTTCAGAAGGAAAAGCACGAAAACAAATCACATAACGTGCCAACATAAGTGCCATTATGATTTTAATCGTACAAAAAAAGACAGGTTTTAGCATCCCGGGAAACATAAATAAAAGGGAATGTATTGATATAGTCTGCAAATATATATATATATATATATATATATATATATCCAACCAACAAAGGTTTTTTAAGAACTATGGTGCGGATTATAAGATGGAGCCAAAGGTTGTCCGCCAAAATTAGATTGCTAGCTTTCTGGGTAAATGAAGTGTGTACTTATTTTTATCATGAAATGTACCATTCTCACCTTGATGAATACACTACAGCTCTAACTTATAAGCTACACCATAGTGTATTCCGTCAAGGAAAGACTTCTCGCTACCTTTCATGGTGTACGTAGTGTATATCCACATTACTCTGCGTATAACTGAGTGAGAACATGGACCACGTCGATTAGGGTCTTGCTAAGCCGAGCAGGGTTTTGAAACGATTGTGGGACCTTCCCGGGTCGATTACATAGTTCCCAAGCCCCTGGAAGAAAAGATTGGCGGAACCCGGTACCTTGTCGTAGAAGGACAGCACAAGCTTCCAGGAGATATACGCAGAGGTCCCCTTTAGACCACAGGAGATCTCCAGCCAGTCGTGTAAGCGTTCTTCAAGTGGTATCCGGGAGATTGCGCGACGGGGGGTGGAGAAGCTATCAACGCTCACAAAGGAAGTCCCAAATAACTCTGCGCTGCACCCACAGCCCGCTTCTTTTCAAGGGAAGTCAGTCAGGGGAGCAGGGCGGTGATTCGATTTGCGAGCTCCGCTGCTTCCGCCAGAGATGAAACGTTGAGGGCCACGAGCCAAGTGTTCCTGGTATCTGTATAGCTTTTAACTTGAACCGAGGATAACCGACATACATTTACATGTATACCAACCATTAAAGATACGAATTAATAAATATACTACCCACTTCGGCGGTCAAATGGTCTAAGGTATCACTCTCGCAATAAAATTCTGGTGTATTTTCTGAAAAACGATCAAACTAATCCTATTCCTTTAAATTATATATAAACGTTAATAATAGTTCCATGCATTCATATATACTTCAGGCCATTATAATATTCAGCTGTAAGTCTTGATATATATTAATAATACCTATAAAATAACATTAATAATAAATTAAGGTGTTACCAATGCTGACCAGAAATAATGTGTATTTTCTAAAATTCTATATAAAAATTAAACTTTAGTCACCATACTTGTCCTGAGGTGTATTAATATAAAACCAAAACTGGACAATGTCGGTGAATTCAACAACCTCCTCAGAGAAAATATTACTGGCACAAGAATAGCGAAAGCATCAATTTAGTTTATACATATTAACAAGTCATCAGTTTCAGAATGTAAATAAGCACCAGTGTTGGACCGGACAGCGTTGCAGAGCGTGCAGTGTTTGTTCACCACTGTACCTGGGAAATGTTCTCAACACGTCTTGTGACTTTATCGCAGCATTTACTTTCTTACTCTATGGCATAAGGAACTCGAAACTTCATGGCCGCACTTACAAAAGTACGGTTCTAAATTCTCCTATTCGCGCTGCGTGTCCTGCCCACCGTAATCTACGAGACTTGATTATCCTAACAATGTAACTCATCACTATGTAACTTCCTACACTCCCCTTTTTTTTGACCAGATGTCTTCCTAAGCACCTGGTTTTCGAATATCACAATGTAACATTCTGCTTGGGTAAAATAATGTCCATTTGACAGATACATACACTATTTTATTATTAATTTATGAAAAATTATTCCAGCCACAATACTTAAATTTAGAACGCAGGCGATAAGATTTATAAAATTTATATTTATAACTACTCGCTTAGCTATAAGCTAAATTAAGATGGTATAGTGGTAATGTATTACATAGTGAATTATTGATATAATATTGTAATACGTCGATGGTTGGGCCACTGTTGAATTTACTTCAAATAGTTATTCTCTCATTTAGTTAATTTGTTTAATTTTTGGTTTCTTTATTTTAGTAGTTTTATTTTATAATTATTTTGCACTGTTAACATATTTTCAACTATCCACCCTTTTAAAATTCAATTTATTTTTCTTGGGGTAGTACATATGCTAAGGCGTGCTTACATCGCAGACCTTTGTCCCCAGTCCACAACATGGTTGGTCTGAACGTGGGCGCGGTGTCGGGAAGGGAAAACTGAACCCTTGCATGAATCATCACACTAAGTGTATGGCCAGACTGTGCGAGCGACTGAAATATAAAATAGAACACATGGGTTGTAATGAGAGATGGCCAGACTGGAGCGCGCTCGACACGGTACAGTCTAGCTTACAGCCGCTAGGTAATATTATTGTATGTTTGTTCATTGAGTGCTAGGAAAACTTCTCAATTTGACATTTTATGACTATTGATAGGTTTGGCACACTTGCTACTAACGGCTTAATTTAATTGGTAAGATCATAAACCATACCTATATATATATATATATATGTAAAACTGATGTATAAAAATACTTCAATATTATAATCAAACAATATTATAATCAAAGTATGCCTTTACAAATAAGAATCACCATTAGCGTGGAGAGAGGATGAGAAAACCACAACAATAAATTCCTTGTCAAAAACCACCCTCAGTTCACTGAGCCAAGGTTCGAACCTTTGCCTCCTCGTCAACCACTATCGAGAGCTATTTGCTAATCACGAGCTCATTCGCACGCTTGTCAGTCTGGCCGAACCCTAATATGTGGGAAAAGTGCGCCCACACGACCTTGTCTCTCTCACCTAAATGGGGGTCACGGTGCTCAGGCGTACGGCGCGGCGGCCGGGACGCGCTCTGGGCCCGCACACGTTTCATATAAACGTGCACTAGACTGTCTTTGCCATCTTCTGGTACTGACATATCTCTAAAAATCCTGTCTGGGCGCCTCCACGGGGCGGCCACTGGGCAATGTGACGGACGGGGTCCGGCATAGCAAAGACCCCGACAAAGTCATCTGTGTGTGTGAGGAGCGGTGCTTCTCGACATAGACTAAGCGGTTGGTAGTGCGTACCCGTGTAGCGGGGAGAGCTGGTCAGGACACCTCCGGACAGCTGGTCTCAAAAAGGCAGGGGTGGCAGCAAGCGAAGATGGTGTGAAATAAAAGGACAGAGTGTTTGAGAGAACGAAGGTTGAGGAGACGGCTGTTCGGAGGCTGAGCTCCTGACTTCCTCGTGATGGGCGATCACTGGGAGAAGCCAACTCCCTCCTTCAACCGGTCCCAGTGGAAGGGGGTGGGGGGGTTAACCCAAGTAACCCAAGGCAGGCTGGCATGGAAGGGATGGTACTGGGTTGTTTCGGGTGCCCTAGTACCCGGAATGGCACCCACGGACTTCGTTCTATATCCGGCGAAAAGGTTCCGCTCCCGATGGGGATCAGAGCCTACGTACAATGTAGCTGGAAAGCCCTATGGGGAGTTCTTCGAAGATTTAGTCGGATAACAATAACAATGTCTCACCTAAATAATTTTAATAAGGTCGTGTGGTCGCACTTTTTTCACTTTCCTCACAACCTTAACATTTTCACTGGCGTAGATCGGTCCATCGCATCCTTGTGTTTAGGAGGGTGGATATTTCAAATAGACTCATCATACACCATAAGGTCTTGAGGAGGTCAAAGTACATCGATTCATCACCTTCGTCTCTTTGCCTGTTGTTTAGGTTAGGCTAGATTTTCAATGGAATAAAGATTAGTGTGTATCTGTAAGCATTTGATGTGCACATATAAATTGAAGTTACCAAACTAATTATTGACGACCTTTTACTCTTTTTTTAAAAAATCTAGGCTAGACTCTTCAAACACTTTGTTAGGTACTTGGGCGTACTTGTTTTGTAAGTGTGTAAGACAGTGTACGAGGCGCACTTTTCCCACCTAATGTTCTGAAGATTGATAAGAGGGCGCAATTTTCCCCCTTTTCTGGGAAGGCATTGTTTTCCCGGGCGCAATTTTCCCTAATCCGTGGGCGCTCCTTACAGCTGTGGGTCTTAAACCCCTCACTATCGTGTGTATCCACGTGCAATGTAGCCCTGATAAACACAAGTGTTTCTGATAAAACTCTTTTTAAAATTATTTAACATATTTTCATGTGAGGGGATAAATAAATGAGCGTGTGAAGATGATTTGTCTAGCTCAGTGCAATGCAACACTCGATAAGCCTATTGGGATATTTCTTCAAAAAATTCATCAGTTCCAAGAACGATCTACCCTCAAAACGATTAGATCTTAATTCTTATAATTTAGAGCAACGTGGAAACAAACGCGGCCATTAGAGTCCGAGATCCAAGTGTAGTATGATGTGTATAGATAGAGTATATTTTATTAGGTATGCCATTGTGACAGTAGTGACTTAAAACTAGCTAACATTGGAAGGGTCGGCAAATATGTTACAGTTCCTAGAGTCTGACCAAAGAAACTGAGGTTCGAATCGCTGCAGGGTACACTATGTATAGGTTAGCTCTATTATGTTTTACAAATCATCTCTCTAGGAGAATACCGATACATTTACTTAGCACCCTCCTTTTAATGTTATTTTAGATAAGAAAATACAAGTCACCTACTGGCATTTAAGAGTATAAAATGCCTAGTTTATATAACTAAACGAGGGATAAGGAAGATGAGTATTAATATTCATTTAGAATGAGGCTTAAAAATACGATCCCTCACCTACCAGGCCTTGGAATGAATTTCTGCCTCTTGAATTAAGTAACTTAGGTTTAGCTTCACACATTCAGGCAAGTCAGTCAAAGTTGCGTCAATTATAAACACGTCTATGAGTGCAAGCATCCACGCAAATAAAAATAAAATACTCGTATTTTCTAGAATCCAGGTCTCTTCAAACTATGTAATAGTTTTTTTTAAGGTGATAAATATAATGATTGATAAAACCCGCTAACTATTGACTCACAACAAATATTACTTTCCAACGAAAAAGTTTCATTATTACTCAAAAACATTTTAAATATATAAAGGAGATAGTTTTGATGCAACATTTTCACTGGGTATGTGGGAAGTATTAAAGTCTATTTTATATTATCAAAGAAAAACTCCGCAAACACCGAGTAAAGGTTGACGGAAAAAAAACAACAACAGACTACTCGCAAATAAAGATATGTTTGTACTTAAAACACAGAAAAGCAAAGTTAAGAAGATACATTTGTCTATTCATAATCTTTGTCCCGTGTGTTCAACTTCTTGGAAATGACAACTTAACTCTCCCTTTATTTCAAGGTAAAAACTCCTCTACTAAATCCCCCTCCCCCTTCCTATATAGCCCCTCAGGTGAAATGTTGCTCGTCGTACTTTACTGTCTGTTTGTTTCGCTTGGTAAACTGTCTGGAAGAGAAGCGCTCTTATTTTTAGAAAACTCAAAAGGCTCAAAGGCATTTATTCTGGTACACAGATTTGATGACACAAAAGGTACGAGTCACAAAAACAAATAAATATATATTTACTTATAAACATAGTAAAAGGCATCAGTAACGTGAAACACTGAAAACCGCCCCAAAGCATGACCCTAGAATTTGATTGGCAGGTCAAAATGTAAATCAGGCACAGATGTGAGGGTAAGAATCTATGAAAGTTTGAATTATATTATTTTCAAGTAATGTTACTCATAATATAACCCCAGAATGTTATCACAGTCAGAAAACCGGGACTGCAGGATTAAACCCTACTTGCACATTTGGTAGAGCAGACTCTGACGGTCAGGGTTTATTTCCCAGTCAGTTTAAGTGAGCTAAGGATATTTTTTTTCACCATGTGGTTTTCTATCTACTCTTTATACGAAATATGACAATATTAATCAAAATTAAGTAAGCATATTATTTTCACTTAAATTTTTCTTCAAAGTAATTGACAATCAGTACAGGTATTCGAGATTAATACCAATAGTAATATTATTATTATTAATAATAATAAAATAAATTTATCTCAGTCATCTAATAATATTTAAGTACCAAAATACGCACTTAGGACTTCTCCGTCCTTTGGTGTATATTGATAGTTCTAAGAGGCATCATATATAAGAAATTGTTGTGATTAAAATAAGATTTGATGGCCGTAAATATCCGGGAAATCAAAACAACAGTCACTTGAAGAGATTTTTAAAGCTGTCACACATAAATATAAAAAACACTTTATAAAAATTAATTTTTCTTATAACAACATCAAAACACAATTATTTGGGTGAAAAATATTTAAACATTTTGTCAATTTACTAGATATTATTTTAATTTAAAGAATATTTTCGTCGATTAAACTTTATTATTTATTTTGTTTACCATCTTAGGATATCTGTATATTTACACTGATGGGATTGAGAAGTAAGGCATAAGTTGGAGAAAATGTACACACATTTGCATGGAGGGAGAGAGGGAAACCGTTTAGGGAAAAATACACTTAGTACACACTACCAGGATTCGAAACCCGATTTCCATCGTTTATTGCAAGCATGACTACTAAGACCATGCTATCAACGATGCAGATGTGTTTATACAGAGGAATATTAAAACAACCAAACTAATCTTAGACACAGCAAGTACAAATTCGTTAATTATTTCGTGTGAATATGTGCACAACCCTTACCAGTACGAAATATCAAACCACGGAAATAAAAATAAACTTAAATATTTAACAACATTCAAGTGGTAAAAAATAGCAAAAGAATATTTTTCAAGATAACCACTTCAATGTTTAAAAAAACGTATAAAAGTTAGAATAAGAGAATGTGTTTTTAAGGGTTATGGAAAATGGAAGCTAATGTAGACTATTGTTGAGATTAAGCATTTCCCCTCTTTTCAGCCAAAGCGGATTCACAAAAGATTATGCAGACATTCATATGGTTTTAAAGTTACCAGGCTGCGGTTCATTTAAGTTGGGCCACAGTGGGATGCGGTTGTCGTCAGAGGGTGTAGGGGGCTGAGGGAGAGTGTGGGGGATGGGGATGGTTTGTGGTGGTGGCGGTTTTTGGTTGTGTGCTGCGTTAAATTCGTCCTAACAAATTAAAACAAAGTATCCGATACAGGAATCAGACTGGCATGGGATTCAAGGTGACCGGTTATGAAATTTCATTAATTACCAAAATTATATTTTAAGTTGGAAAAATAAATTTGATATTTAAGTTGTGACAGTGCCACATACAATAGTTATAAATGTAAGATAGGTTTAATATGTTTGCCAAACAAACGCTAGAGTTTGACTATTAAATTTTTACAAAATAAAATTTTATTCAGTGTTACCTTTTTAAGAGTTTTACCATCAAAAAACATTATTATTACACAAATTAGTTTTTTTAAATATTTAAACTTTATATAAATATAAGATAGCAGACGATTTAGAAAGGTTGGTATAATGTTAATCAATAACGATGAAAAATGTCAATTTTTACAAAAACAAGATAATATAGTATTTTCATTTACATGTATGAACATTATCAATAGGTTCACTACGTAATACCACAATGATAAAGGTGGGTCAGTGATACACATTATGTAAGTTATCTGGATAAGTTTAAACCATACTTTAGTCCAGGGTGAGGGATGTGGTATCGAAAGAAAGGTATCGATACTGTAATCATTAAAAATATTGGAAGGAAAGTATCGATACCGTACTAATATCAAAAGAAAAGTACAGTATCTATAACAGTAAGTATCGGTATCGAAACGTATATAAGCTTTTCTGCTTCGTCTGCTTGGGGGACTTTTGAGTTGACTACAAAAGATTATTTTGTTTGGTTTCTGATGACCTTGCTTATTGACAAAGGAAGGGGTAATTGACTGGTCGCTACTCGCCCAATCAGGCATCAGGCTGTATTGATAAACAAAGATGATAGAACGGCTACGAGTTAAGATAAATTAAAATAGATTGAATGCTAGAGTCGCTTCTGGTTTATAATGCAGAAAATGAGTGAGAATTGAGAAATATTGTCATTTGTTCTTCTTCCACAGTCCAACTAGAAAACATTTAATCCCAGCATGAGGAAAGATAGCAAAAAGTTGTTTCTTTCGATACCGATACGATACCGGAGTGTGAGTACTAATATCAGTAAACGTATCAGAAAAAAGTATCGAGTAAAATGATAAATAGTATCGAAAGGAAAATATTGATATAAGTAAACTATAGATACTTTTTTCACATCCCTATTTATTTAAGCATCTATTTAATCAACTATTTCTAAGATTCATGTATGATTCATAAGAGTGTCATATTATGCATATTATGTACTATTGGGGGAGAGGGGGTTAAGATATAATTTTTGAGGAAATGTACTAAAATTTGCGTGGGAAGAGGCTTCTGTTAGTAAACCATTTAGAAACATCATCCTACCATAGGCAATTCAGTCTAATGCAAAAATGACGGATTTCCAACTAGAAAGATGCCCGAGGGACACAATCGAATCTATAAATCTAATGGCGTGACGCATAATAAACCTTTTTTACTTTATTTGGGGTAAAAAATATACACTTTCTGTACCGACTGATTATATCAGCATGTGATAATTTTTTATGAGCGAGAATGAAAGGGCCTACCAATTTTGCCTGGAAAGATATTTTCACATCTTTTCCAGGCCACAATCAACATGGGAACAACGGCTTTACGTCCCCTCCGAAGGAAGTTGTGCTACGGATTTTTATCGCTCAAGAAAAATCTGTTGACCCTGGCTGGGTTTGAACCTCATCTTATTTGACTAAAGGGTAGAAGGAAATAGGACTCACGCGAATACACAAGCTACTATAAAAATAAAAATAGAGTGCCATTAAGTTTATTACTGGATGAACATTAGTTGGATCTTTCATGGATGTTTCCCACGCAAGTCAAAACTTACAGTTTCTTGGCTAAAAACATCAATTTTACTACAGTAGATTATTTTCCAACAAACTTAGTGGGCCGCAAAAAAAAAAAAAAAA
>CABFOV010003640.1:0-10641 GCA_902141375.1 Timema poppense
GCAGTCATGTGAGGAGGTATAGCATACCGCGTGGGCTGAGCCAGTGAGTTGCTACCTTACAATCTCGACGGAGTGTACATACGGGTATATATGGACATATACATAGCTGTATAAGATATGTGTATCTGTATATATGTATATGAATATATATAAATGCGTATGTACATCTATAAAGACATATAACCATATATATGTATATACATATAATAATATTTTTATATACATTTAACCCAATATACACATTCATGTATGTGTGCATGTATATACATAATTACTGTATATATACATATTTATATAGACACATTTATAAGCTATTGTGTATATCCAACTGCTGAATCATACAAATTAACTTGAATCAGATAGTTACCAGCTTTGGTGACCTCATGGTTGAAGGCGCTACTCTTGCACTAGACTAGACTGCCAATGACAGGAAGTTCGAGGTTTGAATCTCGGTTGGGTGTAGGGTCTACTGAGTGTTGTTTTACTAAAATGGTTGTCCACTACTCTTTCAAATTGTATACAAGCTTGTAACCCAAACGGGTAGTAAAATCCGGTGTTAAAAAAATAGCTAGCTATTGCATTATTTCATTATGATAAAATAGTCCACAAAAGTAATAGTGCTATCATTGAGGGTAAATTAATGATGTGTATCCTTGATCTTGGAATAGATATTTTAGAGCTCATGGCAAAGTTGAAGCAGATGCCCTTTACACAGACGCTATCGTTTACGTCTCAATGCAGAGTCAAAAACGGCACTTTTATATAAGAAGATAGCGTGTATATATCATATTTCCAAACTACAAATGGGATATAAAAGTAGGAGGTTGTTTGTGGACACATCAATAAAGTTGAAAAAAAGGCACTTTGAATTGTCTAGTATATCACATTGAAGAAATGTAATTATTTTTAAGAACCGTGTCTTACTACCTGTTAACGTTATTTTTAGAGGAAGTGTACCCAGGCTTGGTTGGAGGGAGATTTGAAAATCATTAACAAATGACATTCGTCATTTAACCCGACCATTATTCGGAATATAAGCTCCCCGTCATCGGCATTCCAGTATATTGCGAGAGAGACACCTTAGAACATGCAGCCACCAACGCGAGTGAAATTCATAGAGTCTAAAATCAATAGCTCAATACTCGATTTAAAGTGGTACCTAAAAATAGAATGATAGTGCTCATATCCTACTTCAGAGATGTAAAATGCAACATTAAGTTGAAATCAAGCATTCAGACATTACTTTAAAATATAAAAAGATAATCTGAAACTAGCGTGTTAAAATTCATAGCTTAATTGAACAGGTCACCTTGAACCCGCTGCATATAGACTGTGTAGATCTCAAAACAAATTTGAACAAGTTTACTTGAACTTAGTATAGAATATTATTATTATTAACACAACGTCTTACTACCCATTCTGGTTATAAGCACTTACGTTTATGTGCAGTGGTAGGGTGATTGTGAGATGAAATGTAGGACCCACAGTTTAACAAGAGATACTAACCACGATGGAAGCCTGGCATTCCACACATTATCAAGTTGTGATTAATACACGTCTTGTCAGAGGGTATGGAAGGGTTTGGCAATCAGATAAATCTTTGCCGGGACCGAAGATTGAACCCAGTACCCCCAGCACAGAAGTCTGTCACCCTACCCTTAAGCCACCAGGCCACCCTTAGTATATTATTATTATTATTATTAGCACCACGTCTTACTACCCGTTCGGGTTATACGCACTTACGCTAATGTGCAATGGTAGGGTGAATGTGAGATGAAATGAAGGACCTACAGTTTAACGTGGAATCCGAACCACGGTGGAGGCCTGGCATTCCTCACATTCACAAGATGTCTTGTCAGAGGTGAAGGAAGGGTTTGGTAATCAGATAAATTTTTGCCGGGAACCCTTAGTATAAAAGAGTTAAACATCTTACAACAGATTTGGACAAGTTTACCTTAACTTAATATAGAAGAGTTGAACAACTCTCAACAGAGTTACTGGAACAGTTACTGGACCAGTTACTGGAACTTAGTATAGAAGAGTTAAACATCTCACAACAGAGTTGGACAAGTTACTGGAACTTAGTATAGAAGAGTTAAACCTCTTACAATAGAGTCGAACAAGTTTATTTGAACTTATTATAGAAGAGTTAAACATCTCATAACAGAGTTGAAAAAGTTTACTTGAACTTATTATAGAAGAGTTGAACATCTCACAGCAGAGTTGTACAAGTCAATATTAACTAAGTAAAGAATTTGTACATCTAACAGGAATGTACCAGTCACCTTTAACTCAGTATAGAGTGTATACATCTCACACCATAATTTAAAAATTAAACATTAACTCAGTATGAATTACGTTTATCTAAAAGCGTAGTAAAAAGATGACATTTAATTAAGTATATAGTTTGTACAGTACATCTCACAGCATAATTTAATATATTAACTTGCACTCACAATCTAATCTACACATCTATTTGAAGATTTGAATAAAATATATTCCAGTAGATAATAGTTTGGTTATTATTAACTATGAATTTAGCGTGTACATCCCACAATGGAGTTAAACATGGCACCTTGAATTCATAAGCTAGTATGTTATCTCACTGATGGAAAGTTTACCTCCTAGCGCCTCTAATATAATTGCCTATTTTCATGTCTCCTTCCAATGCGCCAGAATTCCCATAACTACACTGACATCACACGTTCATTGCACACACCATGAAATTATTGGCTTTGATTACCAATCTACGAGTAATTCATCAGAAATCCCTCTGACGTTCCTATCTTTGGTAAAACTCCCGGACACAACATTTTCACAGGATATACCCAAAATTAAATACCCCGTTTAAAACTAGGACAAACTAGGACACTTGTTTTACTTCTAAAGTGTCGATAATTATTATAATCATGGGAGATTGCAAGTGGTTAGGAATCAAGTAAAATGAAAATTGAAATAAAATTAATAACCAATTTAGATCAAGTGCCTTGAAACAGACATACTACTTAACCATGTAATTAAAAGCACTTAAACTAAGTTTTTTTCTATACTCGTTTGGTAATTATTAATTTTTCAATCATTTTCCCATTTGACTAAATTATGTATAAGGTTAAAAATAACTTATCAACATTATCGGTTCATTTCGTACTTGTCGATGCAATAAAAATACAGAAAATATTGTCTGTGTGTACTGTCTAGGTGTGAACATTTAATTAGACAGTAAAAACCCCTTAAAAACATAGGTTCTGTAACAGGGTTTGACAATCACACTCGAAATATATACAACCCTAAGACAAAATCAACTAAAATTCTTATAAATAAGGAGCCCCTTTTAAATGTTTACAACAGAAATACGAGTACTAACACATATTAATAAATTATCTCTTCGGACATTATGTTTCTAAAATAAAATGTATGCGAAATATATTACAAATAAAAATACGTGATGTCAAAAAGTCATCACAGTCACGAATTTACTTATATTTCAAAGTAAATGATAATTGACTCAGCATATCAATAAATATTCATGCATAACACATATAATATAACTTGTAAAAATAAAATGATGGTTTTAATTCAATCCTATAGATGAAATACCTTACAAATACAAACTAAGTGATATCAAGAAATCATGAAAAGTATATCTTATGTTAAGGAAAATTAAAAACATACAATATTTTTACATTTAATGTAGGCCTAAATCCTATCAAATATCTTAATTTTTTTTAGTAATTCGGAATTTGAACAGACAGGGGTTTTTTAATAGAAAATCGTGTGTATTATAAACAAATTCTAAACAAATTCACATAAGTATGTACCACAACAGATCTTAATGTTATTTAAGGCAGGGATTTTTCCTGTATATTGGGCGGCCGATTTTTAAAATATAAAATGCACAAATTACCTGTGTGGTAATATTTGTTAGGTAAAAACGAAAACTACTTTTTTTTTATATGTAAGGTGTATCATGTTTAGATTAAAATAAAACCTCAGCTGTAATTTAATTTGATATACATTTGCTAATAAGTGCGTAATTATTTTTTGTCAATGTTGTACTGGGTTGGTTATTAATTTTTTTTTAATTAAAATACGAATAAATTTCTCCATGTGAAGACTTAATACATCACTTCTTTTATGTTTGTAAAATATTTCGCATACATTTTACATTGGCAACAAAATTCCCGTTGTAGATTTTTTATATAAATATAGGTTTTATGTTGTATTTTTTGGCAGGGATTGTGGTGAAGTACGAGTTTTTAGTTAATGTTGCTTGTGGTGGTATACATTGTGAGAGTGCTTTTCGAGCCCTTTTACATTTTATAAAGTTTTTTATGAAGATAAAATTAATTTATGTTGATAGAGTGAACATATTAAAAAGGACTTACTCTAAATATGTATATATTTGTGTGCACTACTACCAGAATTTCACTTGGTAGATTAAATGAAATTAACTAAATATTTGACGATTCTTCCTACTCGTTTTCTTGCCCAATGTTAGCGGCTTCAAAACCTCTGGGAATCCAACGCATCCTACTCAACATCATTGAATGACCACAAGCCAAGTTCCCCAACAAGAGCACATCATAATATGCCCATATAAAGAGAGAAAATTAACACAATACTAAGAACATTATAAGTATTAGTGGGGTAAATAAGTTAACATGCAATTAAACTTGTTTAGGTATTATTATTAAGTAGAATATAACCTAATCCAAAATGTTCTTCCCATGGTGTACCCAACTAAATATAAATGTTATTGTTACATATAGGTAAAGGTCTCATTATTAAAGATATTATAGTGTTAACAGTAAACTATTAGTAACTATTCACATTATATATTATCCTCATGATAGTTACATAAGAATAATATATGTATATATATAGTTACCAATATATTACTGTTCATTTTATAGTATATTTAATGATGAAACATTTACTTGTATGTGTGTATAATGTATAACATTTATATTTATTTGGGTAAATCATGGGAAGAATATTTAGTTTTTAGTTATATTCTGCTTAATAATAATACCTAAACAATTTTTATTGCATATTAACTTTATTTTTACTTAAGTTACTATGCAATAAAACTTGTTTAGGTGTCTATATTAAGAATTAAACTATAAAGAAATAGTATAAACTAATGCTTAAAGTGAAGAATGTATAAATAATACAAACTTAAAAGGCGTTTAGAGGTTACATCCGTTTTCTTTAGCGTGAATAGACTAGTGAAAGTCCTTGTCCATGAGTTTAGTTACCAGTCACTGATGGGCTACTGTCCGTCTTTATTTTTAGCTTTGCAATCGTTCACATTGCGCTCTCACAACTTTACCCCGCAATTTTTGCACTTTCACTCTAACTTGCCTAATACTCTTGCGCTTCTTCCTCGTAAAAGTCCTAACATATTCAATTATTGAGATCACTATTAAGTGATCCGCTCCAAATTCCTCTTCCCGCACAGCCATGGGATTCATTACTAAATTTCTAAGTCTCTCATCATACACCACTAAATCTATCATAGTTCTCGAATAGCCCCTTTCCCATGCATAAAAGTGAATATCTTTGTTCCAAGCTATGTGTATAACTCAATTAAACCTTTTTCTAATCACAAACTTACATACTAGTAACCATTTTTGTTTAGCCTTTCATCAGCACGGCTTACTACCATCTCTCTGAACTCTATCTTTGATTACCTAACCATCCCATCATATCTCCTAACAATATAATACTTTCAGCCAGTACACATGCATTCAAGAGTTCACTGAGCTCATTAGAAAACTCCGCTCTCACATTCTGGTATTTAATCTCTATCGGAGTATAACCAGCAACTAAGACAGGTTTACGAATGGTTTTTTTCATACGTACCCATAGAAGTATAGATGGTGCTAACATAAACCTTCTCACAAACAGCCTAGCTTTTGGGCATAGGAATAAGCCCACTCCCTGACTTCCCCTTACCCAATAATCCACACTTGACCACAGTGCCAGGATACTAACACTCGTCATCAAAACATCTTTACCCTTTCGCTTGGTTTCATACACACACAGAATATCAATTCTTCTTCCAGTCACTTCCTCTAACAGTTTCTTCTCTCTACCACACACTACTCTCACATTCCATGTTCCACCAGTTCATGTTATCACCAGACTGCCAACAGATGAGTCCTTCAGTGTTAATTTCAGCTGCCCATCATAGCTTGGGTAATCCGAGGATAATATTGCACAGTTGATTTTAACAATTAGCTTGGAGTAGAACAGGTTAGTAGCCTTTATAGTACCGCACCCATGACAGAGGTCGATGCTTACACTAAGGACGCTGTGCCGATTGGTGTTGGAACATTTTAGCCAGTATACCACAGATAAGACCGTTGCTCAATATTACCTCTAGCATGCTTAAACTATTCCTACAAACTTTGCACTTACCCTACAAAACAGTATACCTACTATAGAGACTGCCTTGGTGGCCGGTATACCGTTTCTCGTGCCACTACCACCTGGAGGTAAGGTGGAGCACCGACAAACCAGTACACTTCTACTCCATTTACTACTAATCCATTAGTTCAAATATACAGATAGCTCGAATTGGCAGTGAGACAGGATGCACTAAGATAGCTCCTTTCTTTAGTTAATTACGGACAATTGTATATATACTCTGAAGTCTTATGCGCTATTATAAACAAGAGCTAATTTTAGCTTACCTTAGAATCACTTCAAACACAAGGTGGGGACGTAGCAGGTGTTTGGCAAACATATATTTTATTCGGCATACAAAATCATATTTATAATTTTCTAAAATTAAGTTTGGATATTTGATAATGTAATTGAAAAAAATATTATTTGGTATTGAAAAATTGGGATGTTCGAAAATAACTTGATATATTAGAGAAAAATATCACCTACAATATTGAAAACATGCACTATCACTGACATTTAATCATCCACTAATTATTTTTAGCACTGTGTTTTTGTGCCAGTTTAGACTATATGCATTATGTAACAATTATTCTAATTAGTTATGAGTGAGTATAGTTGAATCTAGAGGAATTTTACCTCCATTTACGTAGAGGGATAATGGAAAATCATTTTGGAAACGCTGAAAATCATTTTGGAAACGCTGAAAATTATTTTTCATTATATGAACTTAATTTAAATTAGATATGCGTTAAATTTGATCCTTTTACACTATAATGGCTTTATTGTACTGCATACAAGAAATTTTATCGCTTTACGTTCACCATCAGATATTTTCACAAGCTTTTATTTTATTATGTTAGAAAAAACAAAGATATAAACTCTTAAAGCTTGATACAGCCTTTTATTAATGTGATTACTAAGTTCTCCCAATTTAATATTGAGGATGGGTTTTCATAGTTATTACAAAGATTAAAGCTCACTAATCATAACTTTACATGTAGTGTAAACACGGGAATAAATTATAAAGACAAGCGTAAATGTCTTAGGTATCAATACGAATGATAGGAAATTGTGAAGAGCAGGGAGGTTTGTTTTAGTGTTGACCAAAACAAATTTAATGGTTCTACGAGAGGGTAGATAGAAATATTAGCCCAAAAAGAGAATTATGATTCGCGCGACTAAGTGATTCATAGGAATTTAAAGATAAAATGCATGAAAAACAAGAAAATAAAAGCGAAGAAAAAATAATTGACAGTATCCTAACATATTTATAAATATAACTTAATTAACTTAAACCCCTGATTAATTATATATTATAATAACAAAAAGTACAGTAAAAATAAAATACTTATTATTATTACTAAGCATTTAAAATAAATTGAAACCATATTTTAATCAAGACATAATTTGATTGCTTGTTTACGAATATAATTATCATGAAATAATAATCAATACACATAAATAAATCCTATCACTTGCCCATTAAAAAATTGTTTGTTATTTCGGTGGCTCGTTTTCACTAATTAAAGGTAGTAAAAATAATGATCATAATATTAATGTGTTCACAGTATCAAACTACACACAATTTTTATGGTTCCTTGATACTCGCCTAGAGTTATTACACTACTGTAATGCACATTGCATTTGATTCTGTCTAACGGCGTAGAAGAGAGATAATGTATAAGAATATAATATTTTACTCGTATATTCATAATTTGTGATATTTATTTCCGATGCATTCATTTTTACGTCGTTCTATGTATATTATATTTATATATAACTCTCAGGTGCCTGGATTGTGTTATTTTTGTTCTCAATTTTGGTATCATAGCAACTAAATATAAATAACTTCCCTATACGAATGTATTTCTCTTTAAATATAGTACTATTAAACTATTCAAGTGACTATAAAGATAACAGTTTCGATAAGTTAGGCAGTTAATTTTATTGGAATCTGCACTAAGCTTTATAAAAACAGCTTAAACAATTGGTTTACTCACACCTGTATCTATAAATGATTGCACCATAAAAATAAACTATATAAAAACATACAATTTACAACACTTTAGCCCAACATTATTAAAGCTAGTTGTCTTTGGGTGTAAGGTGTCCAGATTACTAAAGCCTGGATTACAATGGACTGGGAAGTCGATGTTCGAATCTTGGCCAAGTGAATTAGAAGAATTCTGCACATCAGATTTGTTTCCAATCCCCTCTTAGCGGAAATACAACAGAACATCCTCTGAAGTAGGTTCACCATCCATAGAATTTGGCTGTTGTAACTCAATTGCGTTCAGAAATTTATTCTATCATTTATGTGGGTTGATAGTAAAGCTGAAGGTAATATTATTATTATTATTGAATACACCCAAACTTTGAGTAACTATTCAGAAGTGTTTTTATCGTGTTTTTATCGTGTATAGGTTGCACATTTCCCTTTTTACGATTTTCAGTGATCATACCACATTCTATGACTAAAATATTTAGAACAACCTAAGATGATATTTATTTGCTATGAGTATTTCTCAAGTTTATGTTAATGATATTAGCTTTGTTGAATCAGTATTGTTTGTAGAAGAGATTTTACATCATTTTAAGTAAAGTGTTGGTTATTTAAAATCTCTCTTAGCCAGTGGAGACCAAATATGATTTATTTTTATAGTTTAACCAAATATATTTTGCATTCTCTTGACTGTTTAAGATGTACATTATACAGTTTATTTGTATATATTTGCCTAATCATCGTTTTATCTGTTTCAGTGGCCGAATGGTCTAGGGCGTCACTGGCTGGATGATGAGGGGGAGATCTGGGTTTGAATTGTGGTCGAGGATAGAGTATACTGAGGATTGTTTTTTCTTAAATGTTTTCCTACTCTCCTTCCACACAAATTAAGTTATATTACCTATAAAATGCATTATTACTCATCCCTACCCCATTAGAGTTATTATCATATGTGCTTATAACCTGGACAAATAGTAAGATGCTATCATAAAAATAAAATTAAACAAACATGTGTCTATCAAATATTATTTGTAATTTATTTTATTGTGTTTAACTACTGGCGATAGTCTTTATTATTGAAGGTTTTGTATCTCGAGAGCGTCCCACTCTTAAATCGCTAGCGTCAATATTCGTGTATTATTATTATTATTATTATTATTATTATTATTATTATTATTATTATTATTATTATTAATCCCATTTTAAAACAGCATCGGACAAGGTCAGGGTTGGGAATCAGACCCTGATAAAGATAGGATAATTTTCCCAAGTCAATTTTTAAAAATCGTTTTTCCCCAACTTTCTTCATGTGAATGTGTGGAAACTTTTTTAAACAAATACTTGATTCTTCTAGGCCTTATTATATTTATTATAGTACAATAAATTGTTTATTAGATTTTGTTATACATTCATCTCTTTATAAATTTTTACCTTTATGCTTATCAATGTTACATCGTTTGTTGTTTCTGTAATAAATAGTTATTTATTTATTTTTAAGCATCGCGTTTTACTACCTAATCAGGATATACGCATATATATACTAATTTGATCTAATTGGTTAGGAATAAGGAAGGTTGAATTTAGAGGAAGCCTACCCATTAGCGTGGAAAGCGAGTGGAAACCATTTTGGAAACCAACCTTCATTCACCTGACCGGGGACCAAACCCCACCCAATATTCTTGTTATTGACAGTCTAGTTTAATACTGGGGTGACACTTTAGACTATTCAGCCACCGAAGCAGGTAATAGTTTTATTAATTAAAACTCTAAATTATTATTATTAAAATTAATTACACACATACAAATAATTTTAAGTTAAAAAAGTATTTTTAGATAAGAGAAACATAGTATATAAATTTAAGATCAACCGTTTGATAACAGTCATGAGTGATCAACCACAAACGATGTAGGTTTATACAAAAAGTATAACTGTTTAAAAAACTTAAAACAAAATACTAATTTTGTCAGTGAACGTTGGTTTAGAACTAGCTGGTAAACAAGCTATTTAGCACACTTCCATGTAACTTATAAACACAATTTCAAATTTACTTTCTTTATTTCTAATATAGTGAATGTATAGAGCTACAAATGAAATTTATTATATGATTTGATACTCTATCTGCGAAACATAAGTGTATTTAGTTTCATTTTATTAACTGATTAAAGGGATTGAATTATATATATATATATATATAAATGTAATATGTATATATATATATATATAT